>JAKCPI010025865.1:0-18109 GCA_023213315.1 Euborellia annulipes | reverse complement strand
TGACAAATAATTGCAAAAATAATTAAATGCCAACCAACCACTCTCTCTCTTTTCAGCTTTCTAGTTCAAAATAATATCGATTCTACTTTTTATTTAGCTACGAGGCAAGGGTGGATCCAGAGGTGTTTCTCGGAGGGGGTAATTTGGTGTGACTCGTCGCACAGCACACTATTTTTTCATAATTTCTGTAATTTAAAGGCACATTCTGTACTTGATTGGCAGAATATAAATACAAATCAAATTTTTAAGTATTAATTTTTAAAATTTTACATTAAAAATACATTTTTTTGCGAAAAAAAGGTATTTTTTCAAATCTCGGGGGGGGGGGAATTACCCCCTTTACCTCCCCATGTATCCGCCCTTGCTACGAGGACCGTCGAGAGGGAAGGACTATACCCATATTTTCAAGGTAGGCCGAGAAATTTTATATTTATGGGCAAAATTATTAAAAAAAATAGTACTTCTATCCTTCAATATTCGAAACGAACTCAAATAAAGGAAAATTACAATTCAATCAAAAATAATAATTATAATACATATTATTAACATATTTCTCATAAATATTAATTATTAAATAATAGAGTAAAGGAGCTAATTTCTTTATTAATTTTATTATTAATGACACTTCAATGCGACTTTTCCGCCAACTATGTTCTTTATACAATATAATATAAAATGTAAAGAGCAAACATCTACTCAAACTATAACAATAAGAATTCATTCAATCATAACATTTCAAGATATTAATTTTTGTATTAAATTTATTTTGCAACTTTTGAATTTTACGTTGTGTTATAGTGAAAATTTTTTCCAACTCTATACTTGCTTATATTTATATTCCGAAAAAACCACCCTTGAACAAATTAAAAAAAAAAAAAATTTGTACAAATAAAATGTCAAAGATGGATTCAGAAGTCACTAAATTATTAATTAATACTTAATAAATTTGATACCCACTAAACCTTTTTGGATATCAAATTGCGGTCGACAGAAAAATACCATAAATGAGGGCATCATTTCCTATATAACTGCATATAACTAACAAAAAAGCCATAAATAATACTAAAAAGTTATAATTTTGTTAACCTAATTTCGAAGATTTTTTATTCCCTTATTCCATTCAATGAAAGTGAAAAACAAGATGCCATGAGAAAGACAACATAAAATTTTGCATATTTTATTAAATAAAAGAAGAATGTTTAGATAAATACTTAAAAAAAGAAAAGGAAGAACATTCTTAAATGAAATTATGGCATTTTCTAGCAAAATATGACGCCACTCTCAGAGCACTTGCTGAATAGTAGATGCGTAGATGAATAAATAACGATTCACCTCAAATAAAGGATGTTTTATCAGCAAAAGAGTACCTTGTTAAGTCAAAATATCTTTAGAGTTTTTACTCAGAGTAAGAGTCAAAAAAAAAAAAGTAAAACTTTCTTTTGCATATAAAATATTTTAGTTTATTTAATAAGAATTTTAACAACAAATTAGCGAGTTGAATTTTGATTAAATTTTATTTTTAGCCTTTTAAGAGTTAGACAAAGTTTGACTTGAAAATTTTAGAACTTAGGCTTTCTATCATATGGGCGCCAGCAGAAAATTTTCCAGCAAAAGGGGGGAGGAGAGGGTAAAAGTTTTTAAAAATAATATTCTATACATAATAGTTAATTTACCAAAATAATCTAATTACTATTATAACAGTTATAAGTCTTTTTAAATATTCACCCTCCCATCAAAAAAAAAAAAAAAAATATACGTAGGATCGGACTAAGCCGAGCGCACAACTTTGCCCACCCAATATTCAAAGAAATAACGCAACGCGTTTGCTTATTTGTTTTGATTTTGCTCTGTTGCTATGCATAATTTTCGAATTTAAATAGTTTTTTTTTAACAAATTTATAACAAATTAGGGTACTAGTATTATATATCATTTTAATCAAGAGAAAGTCTAGTTTCTGAATATATAAAAAAAATTATAGATTATGTAAAAAAAAATATTGGCCCCCCTCTAGAGCGCCCTCTAATGGTCCGATGTCTACCAAAAGCTTTTCAGTTCTTGGCCTCTACCCCTAGTTTATGTGTGCAAAATTTCAAAACAATTGAATGAGTTTTCGTTGACGAAAAAAATTACCACAGACATTCCAAAAACTACTTAAATGGATTCAGGAGATCTCATAACGCATTTTTGCAGCTTCAGAAAAATTTCGATTTTTTTTACGATTATAAATTTACCTGCCCAACTTACGGTTGATGGTCAAAGTTAAAAATTATAATATATTTTTAAAACAACCCTGTAAAAGCAAATTTTTTTCCACAGACTCCGAAAGACCTGGACCCTCTCAAAGGGAAAAGTTTCATTAAAATTTTTGAAGTAGAATGAGCATAGTGAACCTTGAGGGATACAGGGACATACATTTTTCTTCTGGTCACGTTGGATCTACTGTGTGTGTACCTGCTGCGGGCGTGTGTATCCCTGTGTGCCCCTGGTGTGGAAGTGTAAATCCCTGTGTCCCTCAAGGTTCACTATACAAACCTGCTGCGGGCGTGTGTAACTTATCTTATCCCTCTATCATTTTTAATCATTTTTACTGGGGTAGTTTAAACAATAGAAGTTATTAATTTGGTTCATGTTTTCGGATAATTTAGTAAAAATTAGTGAAAATGCCTAAAGGGGCGAACATACATCAATTTTAGTTCTAAATATAATTATTTAATTGTTTGCAAGTGGATAATAACTGTGCTTTATTGCCCTTCGGCGATTCATTCTCTCTCTACTCGTGTTCAATGAATAAGACACATCGATTTTGAAAATCTAACTTTGTTTGAAAATCTATCGAAAACGATTTTCCGCTAGGAAAAGGGGGAGGGGAGGGAGGGGGGGTAGAAAGAGAAGCGAAGGCCTTTTGCCTGAAGCTTGCAGGAGAGTTAATTAGATCAGAGCCTGGGGTGAAGACTATACAACTACTACATTCGTCTGAAAAGAGAAACTTTAATCCATGCTCTGACTTAAAACTCGACTGGGCGACTTTTCTCTTTTATTTTTGAATAAACCTTCAATGAATTTAGAGATGGGCTAATTTTATATACAAAAGGCTAGGATATCTTTTAACTTCAATTTGCTGTATGTTTGACTAATTATTCAATAAATCAGGGAACGTTAAGGAAGGCCAACATTAAATTACATGGTTCAGCACTTATTTGTTTTGTTAAACATCAATAGATAGTGCCTTTTATTCATCTTTTAATATTACCAAATGGCTTAAATAATAATGCCTGGACCCCAAATACTTATAACATTTCAAATAACGTTAACGTCAAAAGTCTTATATGGCCTGAGTTGCCGAAAAGACTGTGTGAATATGAGTGTGAGTGTGAATGAGAAAAAAGTGAGTATTTTTTAAACAAATATATAAATCTTTTAATATTTTTTTTCTCTTACCTATATATGTAATATATAGTGAGAAAATAATGCGTTCATGTCAAAAATTCGATGTCTTGGAAATGCACGTTTTGAATCCAAAAAAAAAAAAAAAAGTAGGTCCCGCAAATTGGTCTGTGTGGGACGATTTTAAACATGAAGGAAATGAGCTACGAGGTTGAAATTTTTATATTTAAGTTAGGTGCCCTCCCAAATAGTTAAAATAAGCTTTTGAACAAAATCAGCCAAAAGGTACTAGTACTTTACTGAAGAACTTTTTCAGTTTTTTTTCGAATTTCTAAAAATTAGGTCTAACGATTTTGAATAAAGTTTATAAATCTACTATTTATTAGATGCTCTTTAAAGAGTATAACAGTTTTTTCTTGAAAATTGTTTGAAGTACACTTTTCTGATGTACTTTTTGAGTTTTTTTTTCGAATTTTTTAAAATTCACTCGAACGATTTTGATTAAAATTCATAAATTAACTATTTTTTAGATGCTCTTTAAAAAGTATATTAATAATTTTTTTCCTAAAACTTGTTTGAAGTATACCTTATTTCCAATTGAAGCATTCGCATCTCAGCATAAGTGTTTAAGTTTGGAACTAAGGTGCTATAGGAAACTATATTTTTCTAAATATTTTTCGAGATCTATATATTTGAATAGTATTCAAAATACCTCGATTCGGACTAAACTAGTCAAAGATGGATGTTTGGCCTCACCAATAAAAAAACACTCACAGTCTTGTTAAATATATTTCGACACAAAAATATCTGGTCTGATAGCACAGTATACAACTTTCGATTACCGAAAGTAAGAGAAAGTTGGGCGTTAATCACACCAGATAAAAAAAAACAATTATTATTCATCCTTTGAAATAAAATTATACGGACATAATAATTTTTTATTATATTATAAATCTCTGTTCATTGTAAAGTTCATCCCTTTATGAAATACTATGACGTGACGAGTTAACCCCAAATCCAAATAAAAAGCCGCCACATATGGATCAAAATTATCAATGGGTTAGAGATTATAATGTTCTTCTGAACATCAAACAAATATAATATCTGAATATATATGCCTATATGTTAAATTCGAATTGTACATTGAATTGTGTAAAGCAAATTTTCTAAAAAAAAGGCTTATGTGAAAATATGATTCATTTTTCGAATCAACACAGGAGAAAACAATTGAAAATTTGTTCATAAAAGGGTTGTATATTCACAAAAACTTGTTTAAATAAAAAAATAATAATGGTAAATAAAGTGTCTACCAATAAAGAGGACTTTTGTTTAGGCATCTCTAAAGAAATAAACAATAAATAATGTGATAGTGGGAATAAAAAAACAAAAAAAAAACAAAAAACAAAGCCCTTATAGATTATTTTTCAAATGGAATAATAATATACTTTTTTAAAAGAGAAATTTTCTCAATTCCTTTAGTTAGATTAATAAAATTTTCTGAACATCAAACAAATATTTTAGCCCTCGGGGCATGGCGTAGAGGTTAGCGTGCTAACCTCGTATACCAAACGTCGCGGGTTCGGACCCCAGGCAGTCCGATGATTTTATTTAAGCCAATTGGATACCAAATGGCTTAAATAAGAATGCCTGGACCCCATATATTTATATTTATCAATAACGGATATCGTAAAAAGTCTTATATGGCCTGAGTTGCCGAAAAGACTGTGTGAATGTGTGAGTGAGTGTGAGTGTGAATGAGAAAAAAGTGTGAGTGTTTTTAAAAAAAAAAAAAAAAAAAAAAAAAAAAAAAAATATTTTATCATTTTTCTCATTCACTGAGGATTTTTTTTTATTTAAGCTCTTTTTCGGCATCGGAGGCCTTTTATTTCAATTGTTTGGTAACCAATTTATTTGAAATAATTTTTACTTTCTCTTACCCTATATATGTGATTTTATCAAATAATTATACTATTTGAAGGAAATAAATATTTTTAATTTTCTTCTTTTAATATATAAAATGTTTTTAGAAATTAGAAATACAATAGGGTCTATATAAAATATTTTGGAAAAAAATGAATTTCTTACTCTTTTAATTTTTTTTAATTTAAAAGATTTTATTTTTCAAAAGTAAAAATGTATCATTTTTAAAAATAAATGAAATAAAAGAAGAAATTTTGCCCCCCAGTTCCGGCGCCTATGTCTGTGTGTAAAGATCGTTAACATGAAGAAATTGAGCTACCGGATTGAAATTTTATATCTAAGTTAGTTACCCTCCCGGCAAGGGCGGATCCAGAGGTGTTTCTCGGGCGGAGTAATTTGGTGTGACTCGTCGCACAGCACACTATTTTTTCTTAATTTCGGTAATTTAAAGGCGCATTCTGTGCTTGTTGGCCAGAATATAAATACAAATCAAATTTTTAAGTATTAATTTTTAAAATTTTACATTAAAAATAAATTTTTTTTCGAAAAAAAGGTATTTTTTCAAATCTCGGGGAGGGGGGGGGTAATTACCCCCTTTCCCCCCTGTATCCGCCCTTGCCTCCCGGACACTTAAAATAAGCTTGTGAACAAAATCGGCCAAAAACTTTTAGATATTGTATATCTAAAAAGGAAATTGATATTTTTTTTTTTTATAAAAAAAGTCTAATTCTAAGAAGTTTATGATAATTTTGGAATAGAAATCCCTTCAAAAGATATTTTTCTAAATTATATTCTTGAAATCAGGAAATTGAATTTACAATAGTTTACTTTTCTCTCTTTGATAAAAAAAAAAAAAAAAAAAAAATATTTTCAATAAATTAAAAACAAATAGTATCCACAGAAGAATCATCAAAAGAGAAGAGATGATAAAAATACGAAAAGAGACTCAAATCTGAACAGCCAACAGCGTAGAATATAAAAAGTATGCAGACGTGAAAACTCTCTCTCGTTTTCTCTTATGGAATTTTCAAGAAGAAGCAACCTTGCAAAATCACAAAACGCAGAGTGAGCCTATTGCGAAATTGTTTTCTTGAAGTCCGAAAGAAATAACAGGCCTCCTGTGTCTAATAACTAGAATCCTAGTTAACAGCCTACTTGAAAAGGGCAGGGCTTATAATAGTCACTTAAAAAAATAAAATTAGAATTAAATCTACTGAAAAAAGTTCCCGAGAGATTTCTATTATAGAATTTTTTTTTAATTTATTTAAAGTAATTTTTGTTGCTTTAATGGGTCTGTATTATTTTCATTAATTAATTTTTATTTTCTCTTACCTCTATATATATGTTAATATATAGAGAGAGAAAGTATTGGATTCATGTCAAAAATTCGATGTCGAGATTTTGATGGATATACACGTTTTGAGGTCCCTTGAATCCAAAAAAGTGCTTTTCGCGACATGGTCTGTCTGTGTGTTTGTGTCTGTGAACAAAATATCTCAAGAACGAAAAGAGCTAGGAGGTTGAAATTTTATATTTAAGTTAGGCACCCCCATGGGACGTGACACGAAGCTTTTGAACAAAATCGACAAAAGAGTACTAGTACTTTTTTTTTTTAAACATTAACATTTTTTTCTCATTCACACTCAAACTCACACACATATTCACACAGTCTTTTGGACAGCTCAGGCTATTTAAGACTTTAGACGATAACCGTTGTAAGTAATATATATTGAGGGTTCATGCATTTCTATTTAAGCCATCTGGTATCCAAATGGCTTAAATAAAATCGTCCGACTGCCTGTGTCCGAACCCGCGACGTTTGGTATAGGAGGTAGGCACGCTACCTACCACGCTAAACTCGGGGGCTACTAGTACTTTACTGAGCACTTTTTCAGTTTTTTTTTCCGAGTTTCTCAAAATTCGCTCCAACGATTTTTTTTTAAATTCAAAAATCAATTCTTTAAAAATGTATATTCTCATTTTGTCATTGAAATCTTCTGACGACCACTTTACTCTTGTACTCCATAGAAAAGATAGGAGAAATGGTTGCCATGGTAACAAAATATAAATATTTTCCCATACTTATAAATTTTACACCTTGAAAATCGAATGTACCGTACTGTCGGAAACTAAATACATGTCGACACAAAAAATCTGCTGTGACCAGCACAGTACACAACCATCGATTACCGAAGGTAAGAGAAAGTTGTGTGCTGTGCGCCAGTCACACCAGATTTTTTTGAATTAAAAACCTAAATTTATTATTTGTGTTAGTAAAATTTCGAATATGGGTTTTGATCTTTAACCTACAATATCCATTAGCTATAATACCAAATTGATTAATTATAATTTGTCATTTAGTTATATATTCATATTTTAATTAGTTATATTGATATTTTATGCGTGGAGTTGTCAAATACATGTCAGCAAAGAGACTAATGATTATTAATAATTAAAAGAATAATTTTAAATAAACTAGATTGAAGAAAATAAATGAAATTATAGGAAGCGGTCACCCATCTAAATTGATAGCTTTCTTATCTTTAATTATAAAATGCGTAACCTGATTGATACATTTAATATAATTGTTATTTTCATAACAAAAGTTCAAAAATGACTTCTGATAAAAACTTTACTTAAGTGTGGTTTCTTAATATTGATATCACAAACAACAATCTCCATTGAGGGAAGACGGGAGAAAAAGAAAGAAACTTTTGAAGAATGTATTCATATGACAAAAGATAAAAAATAAATTCATTATAATAATAATTTCTTGCTTCGGAGTGGAGAAAATACAATCATGCTAAAAATGTCTATTTTATTTAGAATCTTAAAAAGACCAAACGAAAAATTTTAGTTGAATAAAAAAGAACTTTATTTGACCCAATACTTATTTTTACGATGACGTTTCATATAGTAAGCGTGATCTATCTTCAGGACTTTTCATTTTTTCCATAATTCAAATATAGACCTATACTATTTCTGGTTCCAATATGAAAGTAGGTCTCATCTTTGGAAAAATTCGGTTTACTTATGTATATTTTTAGTTTTTTCCAATTTTACAAACAAAAAAACACTGAGCTCTCTAAGCTATAATTAATAGAAGGAAAAATAAAGTATTGTTAAGGAAAGATAATCAGGCCTTTTCAGTCCATTAAAAAAACACAATACGAAAATGTATAGTTTATTTTGATTTTTCTCCCAGGCAACAAATTGTTGGTGTTTAAAAGTCCTAAGGAAGGTGATGTTTATTCTTCGAAACGTCGGCAGAATAAAGTTCTTTTTTTATTTAACTCTTATTAGATAAACAGCCTTCTCCCATTTTTTTAAAATTGTTTTAATTTGAAATAATCCTTTTCCTAAAATTAACGATAAGCCATTCCAACCCCTTCCTTTTGGCAAATCATTTTTGTAAAAATAAATGTCATTTTTGTAAACCACAATTTTCAACATTCAGTTGACCATTCACAGTATTCAGTGTACCCTATTTGTTTATAAGATGAAAAAGTAAAAAAAACATGCAGATTATTTTTCATTTCTTTTTTTCTTATTTATTTTTTATTAGCTTTGATATATAAATCTTCAAACTTAATAAATGTGACATTTACAAGTATTAAGCTCTTATCAAAAATGAATTATAAAAACAAGATTTTTTTTTTAGAATAAAATAACATAAAAAGGATTTTCAATCATTTCATCGCAGCAAATTACAAATGCTATCAGATCCAATCCAATTGTATAAATGCGTTGTTTACAGGCGATCTGAATTTCTCTCACACGTTTTCATGTGAGTTTATGGGGTGGCAGAAAGCAAGACTAACACAATTGGGGGAGTAGCCTAACGCTATTTATCCAATTTGAACATGCAAGAGGTTGTTAGTACCTGTAGGTCCCATACTAACTAGAGTTAATTTGTGTACAAGGAGCTCGACTCACAAGAGAAATTCACCAGCTGTTTTTTGTTCTTTATTTAAATATAAAATATTTATTGGCACACCAGTAAAAAAAAAATTTGTATTGTCTGGAAGAAGTTCATGGTTAATGAATAAGGAGAAAATTATGGGCTGTTTTCTAATTTTTTAAAAATAATTTAAATTCATCATTTTATTTTGAATGAGATCTAAATTTCATATTATTTTAGAAAGGAGGTCCTCTCCATTTATCTGGGCGAAAATCTACAGAGCGCTTGCGCGAGTGAATAAGGGCGGGGCTAAGCATAGGCGTAGCTAGGCCCCCCCCCATGGGACCCAAGCCATGACTAGATATTTAAGCTCTGTAATACAAATTATTTATAGGGTAAGAGAAACTAAAATATAATAATTTACTCTAGAAATGATTTATAAATGCCCTAAAATAATCTTAAATTTTTCAAATGTTTGAAAAATTTTTTTTGAAAATCATAGGCTTTTATTTTTATTTTACGTATTATATTGACTAATACGCTCATGAATAATAATAATTTAAATATATCTATTTTATAAAGTTGAAGACCAACCAATATGAAGTCAAAATATTTAAAAAAAAATGCTTGATTTCGATTTAAGTAAGAAAAATTGCCCAGCTGATCAGTATAATTATTTAAATATACAAAAATAACTTCCTATTGAAATATCTTTTGCAGAGACAGAGATTATAAAGAAAGCGAGAAGGCCTCATGAGAGTTAAACTTTGTGGAAAAAAATCTTTCTGAACTAAACCATCTCTCTTTCTCTCTCAGACTCCCACTCTGGAGATAAAAATTTTAAATCTCTTTGTTTTGCTACTTTAAACCACTAAGGAATACTTTTTCAAATTTTATTTGGGTGAAGCCTAAAAGGTTTATAGCCAAAACAACCCTTCCTCCCAATGAGATTAAATTTTCAAAATTAAATAAAATGTTGACTTGTTAATAATTTTTTGTCAATATTTGTTTTGTTATCTAAAAAAAGAGCAAACGTATAGGGGTGGGGGACTCCCGCCAGGAACGAAGTTCCTCACGAGAAAGAACTCCGAAAATAATTTATATAATTTAATAATCAATATTATTTAAAAAAGAATTATTTATTTTTAAAACAAATATGTGAGCGGCTCAAATTTCGATACTCGCACGCACACACATAGAGCGAAAGAGATTCTCTAGAGGTAGGCGTGGCCTCGCCAAGGCTTCGACTATCCTCGCCTTCCTACGCCGGCACTCGAGCACTGTAACGCTTTTTTGTTACGTTACGTGACGATTTCTGCCAATTCACCCTACTGTAAGCCGCGTAAAAGAACTTCGTTCTAAAAAATTATATTTTTTAGAAGACTAGATTTAGTAGCCGTTTTAATCATAACTTAATTCGCCTTGTCTGTGCTAGATTTGTATTTATATTATATCGAAAAATGTAAACAACTCTGAAATTAATTAAAACACCAAACGTGGAAGAAATATTATTCTCTCTGAATAAAATGACATGTAAACGGTTGCATATTGTTAATAATGGCAATTCAATTTAGCAGCCACGACAACTCCAGCCTCAATCTACGCTGCTTTTTCCTCATAATTTATCAAATCGAGCATCGCATTACCCTCCCCCCCTCCCCTTCGAACATCTCCATATTTTGTAGCAAAATATCTGTCATAAGCTGTATTCAGAATACCGCAAATTGAAAATCTAATTTTGTGTTTTGGGCTTGGCTTTATATTATAAATGTTGATATACAAGGTGATTGTGTTACACATTACCTTCTCTCTTTCACTCTCTCTTTTTCATTCTCTATTCAATGAAAAGCTAAAACAATAATTTTTTGTGCGGTTCGAAATATGATCAAATGAGATTAGATTCACTGAAACAATTCCGTTTTTTAAATAATTGATATAGATGAAAATTAATCAAAATTTAGTCAGACATTATAATTAAGTTTATGGGTCTTTGGCATGATTATTGAAAGGTGGCAGTTCAATGGACTGAGAGATAACCATTTTGTCTGAAACGTTTAAATGAGACAATAAAAAACGATTGATTACATAAGGAAATGAGTTTAGCTTTTTAGTTATTCCTTCATAACTTTTCTACTATTTATTGGTCCGATAGCCTTCAGAGATTTATCATAATTAAATTTAAGAGTTAAAGCCTGTTGAAAAGAGGAAGGAAGAGACAGACATACAAAGAACAGAAAGACTGTCTATCCCAGCTCGGGTAGCTCGTGGTCGCCATCCACGTACCCACAAGATGTGGGCCCCTGTGCGACTTGTTGATATTAATAAAAATTCATATTTTAAACTGTGGTTTATTTCAATGTAATATAACGTTTTGGTCATTCATTATAGAATCACAAAGCGACTTACATTTAGCGATGTAAAATACATTCAGAACAAGGGCGGATCCAGAGGTGTTTCTCGGAGGGGGGTAATTTGGTGTGACTGGTCGCACAATACACATTTTTTTCTTAATTTCAGTAATTTAAAGGCGCATTTTGTACTTGTTTGCCAGTATATAAATACAAATCAAATTTTTAAGTATTAATTTTTAAAATTTTACATTAAAAGTAAATTTTTTTTCGAAAAAAAGTATTTTTTTCAAATCTCGGAGGGGGGGGGTAATTACCCCCTATACCCCCCCCCCCTTGTATCCGCCCTTGATTCAGAACTATTTGAATTTGTAGGCCTACCTGAAAAAGTCATAGAATGAGAGGCCGAAACATTGTATTTTCTACAAATAAACGATAGTTTATCCCATAACAATTTACATAATTAAATTGTCCACAATTTTCATTTCTAAGTACATTTCTGGAAACGATCAATTCTGATTTTTTAATTTATTCTTTATTTTTATATTTTTTACATAACTCCCATATATTAATATATTTTTTTTTTTTTTTTTAAAAAAAAAAAAAAAAATTTTTTTTTTTTTTTTTTTTTTTTTTTTTTTTTTTTTGGAAAGGAGAGAGAGGGTGGTATATTTTTTTGTTGTTTTTTTTTTCTCCCTTTTTAAAATTTTCTTTTTCCCTCGAGTTTGTAGTTGGTAGCGCGCCTGCTTTGTATACCAAGGGTCGAGAATTAAATAAGAATGCCTAGAGCACAATAAATATATATTAATAAATTATGAGTATCGTTTAAGTCTTAAATGGCCTAAGTTGCCGAAAAGACTGTGTGTATGTGTGTGAATGTGAGTGTGAATGGGAAAAAAAGTGTGAGTGTTTAAAAAAAAAGTGTTAAAATTTGTAAAAAATGTTTTCAAGAAAATCAAAATTAAAGTAAAAATGTAATTATTTTTTAGAAAAAGTGCTTTTTCTTTTAATTTCTCAAAGATTTTCAAACAAAATTGTAGCCAATTAAATTACAAACAATTTGATATGTCTTTGTGTCCATATACTAAATAATATTTTATTTATTTTTTTATTTATTAAATTCCATGTACATAGGGGTTATTCCCCTCTTAGTGTACAATGATGATTACATTTTATTTACATAATGTATGGCAAATTGTCCGCGACAGCAGTGAACTCTCATCCCGGCGCAACTCTCAAGGAGAAACATAAACAAATAAAACAAAAAACAAAAAAACAACTCGAATCATGAGATTGGACAATAGTTATGATCGTGAATCGTCCCCGGCCAGGCTAAGATCGAAAAGGATAAGGAGCGGAAGGCTGGGAAGTGGCGCATTTCTGAATCTCAACGGGTAGGTCATTCCAAACCCTCGCAGCAGTGACCGCAAAAGACTGAGCCCTCATCCCGAACCTATGGATGGACACTCAATTGCACGCCCTACGCTGAGTAATATAGGCGTACTAACGATATAAATGGCTTAATTAGCATGGTACTTGATAGATCTCATAAGTTTTTTTTTTTTTTTTTCAAAGACCTAAAACTTTTAAATTCCTAATTTAATCTCTCAATTTCAACATTTTGTTTTCAGTATACAAACGCCTCTCTAAATTTCTCCTTCTTCAAAGTTATCTTTTCAAAAATTTGTGCCATCTTTCTTTATGACAATCTCGCATGCAATGGGTGTTTAGATCAAAAATAATCCAAATAAGATTAGAGTAAATAGAGAAAAATAAATGATAGAAAAATAAATAAAGTTTTATTTTGTTTTATGTTATCTACAAAATAGTTGAAAGTTTTGCATAAATTGAAACCAATTATTTGAACTGAACAAGGCTTTTAACAAACGAGATTGTTTGAGGCCTGTGACGTATATATTGTATACATGGACGATCGCTAAGAGCGATTCGAATCGATCAAACGAATCCGTTTTCATGTAAATGCAATGGGATCAGCACTTTGCTTGTATTTTTAATAAAAGATTGATCAGCCATCGATTTTATTTTTATTCTATAATAGTACATTTAGCAGTTTTCGATGTAAGTATCAAATGGCATTCTATAATATATTCATGGACTTTGGGGGTTTTTAGTAATAGCATATATCGAAATTGTATGGCGAATTCATTTATATCCCCTCTTTTGAAAGCACAAATCATTCACCGTGACATTTTGTCCCATTTTTTTTTTTTTTTTTATTAAATAACTTGATAAATTATGTTTTTCTTTTTTTTTTTTCAAAATATTGAAATAGGCCTTTATTTATTTTTTTGACGGCTTATTTACTATTCAATTTTTTGAACCTCAGCTACATTAGAGCTTGCTTGAAATTATTAATTACGATTAGGCCTTTAAAAAAAAAAACGACATAATTCGAAGTTAGAAAAAAAGAAATTCAGCACTATTTAACAGCTGAGATATTTTTTTATTGCGATCTATGATATAAAAAAATTAAAAGTTGAAATTTGATAAATAATTAAATGATTCTAAAAGGAGGGATCGAAGTTAGAACAAAAAAAAATTAAGATTTTTTTTTATTTCCCCCTAAAGGAATGAAATATAAAAAAATTAATTAAGCGGAAAGTTTTAGAGCCCCTCCCTCACACTCTTTAATATTTATTTCCTCGAATCTGAGTCCATTATTTTTTAAATTAAATAACCTCACCTCATTTTTAAAATCTATTCATATCAGATTAGGATTTTGTGCGTGCGTTTTGGCTTCTCGTAACGCAATGATATCGTTATAAATACACCCACACACAAAATGCTGGAAATAGCTTTTTGCTCGAAAGAGATAAAATGAAAAATATAAATTAAAAAAAAAATGTTATATATTTTTTTTGTAGTCTAAAAAAATGATTTTTAGTGAAATTTTAATAATTAGATATAACAGACCTGCGAGAATTGAGACCAATTTAACTGATGGAGAGGGGATTCACAGGTTCGAATCCCTTGAGAACCTTTTTATATATATTTATATATAATACCATTCATCATCAACTCATGTTACACTTTTTTTATTATAATCCATATTAATAAAAAAATAGTATCTCTCTCATTGAGTTTCTGAAGCAAAAATGAAATATGAATATATAATACATAGAGGATTATTATTATTACTTTATTTCATAATAAATAGGCACTTATTAATTTTAACAAATAAAATTCAGCAATAACTGTCTTGTTTTTTGTTTTTTGTTTTGTTCGATGTTTAAATTATTTTTAGAGATCGTGTAAAAAAAAAAACATATAAGGTTTTATTTAAATGTAAATTTTAATAGAGTACAGGTAATTTACTGTGAATTGAAGGGGTGAGTGAGTTGTTTGTAAAAAAAATAGCAATGAAACAACATATCATAGATAATAAAATAATTATAAATAAAAAAAAAAAAAACATTCAAAAAATTATTTCATTTTTAATCAAATATCGACATCGAATTTTTGACATGAATTGAATACTTTCTCTCTATATGTTTCATATAGGGGGTCGTCCCCATCTAAGAAATTTTCAAAGTCCACATATTACATAACGTGTTAGGGGGGGTCTGGGTAAAACGTTATCAAGTGTTACATGGGGGGAGGGTTTCTTTAAGCGGACATAACAAATCAAAGTTTTTTTTTTAACGAAGACCATTTAGACCCCGTCTCTATTTATTTCAATTTATTGGTTGCCCTCGGGGCTTGGTGTAGAGGTTAGCGTGCTAACCTCGTATACCAAACGTCGCGGGTTCGGACCCCAGGCAGTCCGATGATTTTATTTAAGCCAATTGGATACCAAATAGCTTAAATAAGATTGCCTGGACCCCATATATGTATATTAAATCAATAACGGTTATCGTAAATGTCTTAAATGGCCTAAGTTGCCGAAAAGACAGTGTGAATATGTGTGTGAATGAGAAAAAAGTGTGAATGTTTAAAAAAAAAAAAAAAATTATTGATTGCCAATTAAATTGAAATAAATTGTCGCATGAGACGGGATGCGAACCTGCGACCCTTGGTACAGAAGGCCACCACGCTATCCCCTCCAAGGCCCGAGGGCACAATTCAAAGTTGAGTTTATAAAATTTTTTTTCGTATTATTAATCGACGTCAAGTAAGTAGTACTATTTGATATTAAAAAAAAAAAGTGTTAAAAAAAGAGAGGGGCGGGGGTAGTCTATGTTGGGACATAATATTTGGGGGGGGGGTTTGTTTGTATGTGACTAACTGTTACACGGGGGGGGGGTAGAAAATTGTCAAAAAAGGCGTTACGTAATATGTGGACGACCCCTATAAGGTAAGAGAAAGTAAAATGAAATATTATTAGAAATAAATTTTAATATAGGGATCGTCTTGAAAAATCTTTCGAATGCTAAATGAGTCTTGTAGAAAATTTAAAATTTTATTAGAAAAAAAAATTATTATTAATAAAAAAAAAAAACTTTGAAAATATCTTAGATATTAGAGTTAATAATTCGAAAGAATTTCCTTAATAAAGTGTAAGTAGTAATATAAACTGTTAAAGTTTAGAAGAGACTTTCAAGTGCCTCATCACATTTCTAAAGTTTTTTTTCCGATGGTTAATCTACTAAGCATATTTTTTTTTTACTATTCCAATTTAAGAGAGAAAATTAATATAGAGGGAGTGGAAAATGTTTCTTAAATAATTTCTACGCGCCTTCGAAGAAGGGGGTTTTATAAAAAATAAAATAAAAATTGTAAAACAGGAACGTATATTTTTAATAACAAATCTTCTTTCCTAGCCTTATTCCCGCAATGCGGGGTCGGAGAATTGGTTTTTTTGCGACCGGAAGATATAGAACAGGGCGGCCCGTCGCAGGCCTTACGCCTGTTGAAAATATAAAAGAAAGGGACAGACATGTAAAGAACAGGACTGTCAATCTCAGCTTGGATAGCTCGTGGTCGCCATCCACGTACCCGCATATTTTTAATAACAAATAAATAACTTAATTATAAATAAAAAAAATAAAGGGACTATAGTAAAGTTTCTCGGAATAACGATATAACAATCACTCTACTCCTCTTCTCAGTCTTAGCTCGGGTCTTAGTCGTCATCCACATACTCGCAAGATGAAGTAAATAATTAATAGATTTATTTTTTTTTTTTTATTTATTTAAACTAAAATAATTAAGGAATTAATTCCAATAATCTTTTTAAAGTTTTGCGATAGCATCCTTCTTCATGATTAAAATTTTTGATAAGTTGTCGTTTTATTATCAAATTTTTAACGGATTGCCTTTACTTATTTATTAAATAAAACATCCAGTTTTACTCAATCTCTTTCACTCCTGATGCCGATAATATATCATTTTTACTTTTCTACAAGAAGTAAAGGATGAAATATACTAAAATGATTCTTTACATCCAGAAGAATTTTTTATCATTCGTATAAAATAAATTTTATTTATAATATCTAATAAAGAGAAAATCTTCTTTGCGAGAAAGAAGTAAAATGTCAAAAGCCCCACCCATGATGTTGAAAGACAATAAATAAATAGACAAATTCTTTGAGAACAAACATTAGAAAGTCAAATAGGCTTTTAGTAAAGAGGGCAATTTAGGAAGGCAGTTGGTTTTTCTTTACTAATGTCTTTTCCGTTTCACAATAGGCTTTTTTATCATGAAAATCAAATTCATTTTATATTTTGAGTTGCAAAAGAATAATTTAAATTAATGTTTAACCTCCGGATTGATTTTATCCAAGTATTTCTTCCGGTTTTAGAAGTTTCTCTTAGATAATATAAAGGACTACGAGCTGATCGTTTATTACAGATTTCCGCAGAGGAAAGAGCGAGAAGGGAGTTGCACTCATCAGTGCCCCCCTCCGGGCATCCAACTTGCCTCTTTCTTTATCACAACTTGGGTCGCTTTCGGACCCACTACCATCAACTGGATCCACGGCCCTTTTGACCTGACCCTCAAGGAGTAGGACGAGGTTCAATTGGAACTGCTGCTTTAAAGCCCCTCAAGCAGCCCAGGGCCGGAGGCCTTCGCTAAATAGTTTATAGGGTTGATTTTTGTTGTTGGATCAAGCCCTCACCTATTTTCATACTGATTAAAGTAAACTACTTTGCTTTACAAAGGAATTAACAAAACAACATTTACCACCAGATCCATTATCAGAAGGTTGCTCTTGATATATAAGTCTGCCTTGAGATTGGACCTGCGGGTGTTTCCAGAAGCTTATTAGATTGCATGTTGTATATTTTAGACAACGATTCTCATCCTCTAAAAATAACAAGCACGAGAACTCGAAAACTAAAAAATAATAAAATTTTCGACGAAAAAACCAAATTAAAAAATCTTGGTGTGACTGGCGCAGCACACAACTTTCTCTTACTCCTTCGGTAAGAGAAAGTTGTGCACCGTGCTGTTCACACCAGATTTTTTGTGTCGAGATATATTTAGTTTCCCATAGCAACTTACTTCATATATGGTGCTGAGCTACAAATGCTTCCACATCAGTAAAGTGTACTTCAAATAATTTTCACGAAAAATTTCGCTGATATACTTTT
>JAKCPI010025864.1:0-12094 GCA_023213315.1 Euborellia annulipes | reverse complement strand
TCCATGGTACCATAGGCTAGATTATTACTTTCTCTTACCTATGTATATATGTAATATATATATAGAGAGAAAGTATTGGATTCATGTCAAAAATTCGATGTCGAGATTTTGATGGATCTTCACGTTTTGAGGTCCCCTGAATCCAAAAAAGTGGTTTTCGCGACATGGTCTGTCTGTGGGTGGGTGGGTGGGTGGGTGGGTGGGTGGGTGTCAAATTTTAAGCATGAAGGAATTGAGCTATGAGGCTGAAATTTTATATTTAAGTTAAACACCCCCCGGGACCGGAAAAATAAGCTTTTAATCAAAATCGGCCAAAGAGTACTAGTACTTTACTGATGTACTTTTTCAGTTTTTTTCGATTTTCTCAAAATTCGCTCTAACGATTTTTTTTAAAATTCAAAAATCAATTATTTTTTAGATGCTCTTTCAAATGTATATTCTCGTTTTGCCCACAAAATTGTTTGAAGCACACTTTACTCTTGTGCTTCATAGGAAAGATAGGAGAAATGGTTGCCATGGTAACAAAATATAAATATTTTCCCATACTTATAAATTTTACATCTGAATTCAAATATTCCCTACTGCCGGGAACTAAATACATGTCGACACAAAAAATCTGGTGTGACAAGCACAGTACACAACTTTCGATTACCGAAGGTAAGAGAACCCAAGCAGCATTTAAAGTTTAAATGACTACACTGTTACCTTGAAGTTAACTTTAAAGTAATTTTTACCAGAGAGCGCAACGTATTTATATCGGTATGATTACCGGATAATTCCCAAAGTGGGGAATAGGATTGTTGTCTTTTTTACTACACAAAAACTTTAGCAGGAACGGTAATAATCACGTTACAGATTCGTAATAGGTACATAATGGTTACGTGAAGGTTTGGTAATTTTTCCCAATTATTCGATAGTTGAACCTCGTATTTCCATTCGTTTATATTCGGAAATTATTTTAAAGAAATGGCATCATGCAAGTTTATCAAGAAATATGTCTATTTTAATGGTAAAAGAAGATGGCCGAAAAATGTTAAATTTTATTCACAGGCGAAAGAGGACATGGATTGGAAGAAAATACAAACGCTCGAAATTTTTTTGATAAATATAATGATTATACTTCGAATAAAATTGTGCGCCCTAACAAATATGTAGTTTTACGAATATTTTTTTATAAATGTCAAAATAAATAAAACCAACATTTTCAAAAAATCTGAGTGTGACTGGCGCACAGCACACAACTTTCTCTTACCCTTCGGTAGAGAAAGTTGCGCACTGTGCTGGTCACACCAGATTTTTTGTGTCGAGATATATTTAGTTTCCGATAGCACCTTAGTTTCAAACTTGCATTTTAAATGTTGACTGCTTCAAATAAACTATGGTTATTTTTCAAAATTTTAATCTCATATTTGGACATTTTATACACAATATAGAATCGTAAATAAATACAAAATTTCATAAGAATTGGAAAAAAAAATTTTAAATGCCTAAAAAGTTCCAAAGGGGACCCCCTTTTGAATCGAAATTAACATACAAATCCCTATAGGAAATTAACATTGTTCCTATGCGAAGATAAGGTGGAAAGGGAATTTAAAAAGAGTAGAGAGAGACGATAATGTTTGCAAGTGGGAGAGATATATATATGTTTTCTTGGAAACAATTAAAAACAGAAATAAAATAAAAAAAAATAAATGGGAATTTAAATAATAATTGATTTTTAATCTAATAAAAAGAAAAGATTTAAATTCCGTTACCATGGCAACCATTTCTACTTTCCTATGAAGAACAAGAGTAAAGTGGTCTTCAGAAGATTTCAACGGCAAAATGAGAATATACATTTTAAAGAGCATCTAAAAAATAATTCATTTATGAATTTTAAAAAAAATCCTTGGAGGGAATTTTGAGAAAATCGAAAAAAACTGAAAAAGTACATCAGTAAAGTACTAGTACTTTTTGGCCGATTTTGTTCAAAAGCTTATTTTGAGATTCTTCAAGGGTACCTAAGTTAAATATAAAATTTCAATCCGGTAGCTCAATTCCTTCATGCTAAAAAAATCGTTACACACACACAGACACACAGACACACACACACACACACACACACACACAGACCAATTTGCGGGACCCACTTTTTTGGACTCAGGGGACCTCAAAACATGTATATCCATCAAAATCTCGACATCGAATTTTTGACATGATCGCAATACTTTCTCTCTCTATATATTTCATATATAGGCTAAGAGAAAGTAAAAACGGCTAATAATCATGTTTAATTATTTTGGTAGGTATAAATTTACATAAGTTTGTAAGTAATGGTCTTTATTTATCCAAAATTATTGTTTATTTCATTAATTGGCAGGTTATTATTATTTAACCATTATACAATACGACATCTTTATTTTAATATTACTTTAAAGTATTATTTTTCACTTTTAAGTCATTTTGACTATTTTTATAGTAAGAATTCCTTAAAAATAATACTGAAGAGACATTTTTACTCTACAGTGAAAAATATTACCTTTTAGTTATTTTTATAAGTTATTTTAGGTTAGACTTACTTATAGGTTATATTAAAGGGTTTTTTTTATGGGAAAATAACTTCAGAAATTACGTCGAAATTTAATCACTTCTACCGTAACAAAGTGGTGGCTGCTACTTGATTTTATTACTTCAAAGTAATTTTTATTTTAAAAGTAATATTTGCCACGGTAGCGCTACTAACATTTTTACTTTTGAGTAAAAAAAACTTATAAGTAAATTCTTTGAGTAAATTGCACCAAATATTTACCTATGAATATTACCATTAGGTAGACAACTTTGAAGTTTAATTTGGTAGTAAAAATAACGTTATTTTTCCTGTGCTATTTACTTTAAAGGGAATTATTACTAAAAAAGTTCCATAAATAAGTTTAATTAACTACATTTTTCCTCTCCAAAAGTAAAAAAAACTTTATGCTAGTAATTCTTACGGAAAATGCTGCTTGGGGAAAGTTGTGTGCTGTGCGCCAGTCACACCAGATTTTTTAAATAAAATATAGTTTTAAATAATGGACTCTTTTTGAAGGTCTGAATTCTGCACCCAGGAATCCTCAAATTATATTTACTATTTCGGTGGCGAATATATTATATATTAATATATTTTTGTAAGGCAAATTAGAAAAAAGCTGAAATGAATGTTTAAAAAATTAATTTATTGGAAAAATGCAATAAAAATGCAAGAGATAAGCTCTGAAAACAAGTCATAATAAATAGGCCTATATTCTTATGTAAAGAATTTATAATATTGTAACTTTATATAATTTAAAAAAAACATGAATATTCATAACAATGAAAGACAATAATGTAATAGAAATTAAGAAATTACCATTTAGATTGGAAATTTTAATCGAATCAATCAAAATTGATTGACTACATCATATTATTCTTGTCCGATTTCCAAATAAAATCAAATAAATTTAGTTTATAACTTCGGTTCCCAATTTGGGAATAGAAGCTTCTATATACTGTAATAACATGTTATCTCATCTATAGAAAGGTAAGAAGTGAAATTCTTGGAAAAATGTATAAAATATTTTATGTACTAGTCCTTTAATATGGTTTATAAATTTATTAATAAATAATTGAGTAATTTTCTTGTTAGGTAAATTTATTAGTATTTAAACTAGAGCCCTGCACGGATACGGGTTGGCCCGTAGGCCCGTTACCCGCCCGGCCCGCGGGCCGGGCCGGGGCGGGCTTTGGAGGCCATGAAAAAAATACGGGCGGGTAGCAAGTCTAAATAAACGGGTTCGGGCGGACGGGCATGCAAATGAAATTTTATTTAAAAATTGCTAGACATTCGTTTTCATTCATTCACTAAATCTCGGGCAGGTATTTTTTTTTTTTTTTTTTTTTTTTTGTGAATGGGTGCATAAGGTCCGAAGACCTATAATGACCAATAGTCACATGCAGCCAGGAAGAAAATAAAAACAAAGGGAGAAGCATAAAGGGGAAACTCAACTGCGGGAACTGAGAAGATGCCTGTTGAGGTTAGACTTGAAAGTCTGAAGATTGTAGGTTTTGGGGAAGATAGACGCAGGGAGCTTGTTCCAATCACGGGAGGTCATGGGGACAAAGGAAAAATGAAATTGATTTGTTCTGTTAGTCGTGATCTGAACAGCTTAGAGATGCTGGGAAGATGCCTCACTTGTGTTCCGTGAATATGTTGCATTGGGTGGGATAATTGGTTTTAATTGGGCAGAGCATTGACCATGATAATACCTGTAGAAGAGAGATAGTGCAGACTTCTTCTATGATCTAGTGACTGTAGGGTATGGGCGGGTTTGAAAAAATTCCGGGCGGGCTCTGGCGGGCCTGAAGAATGGTAAAAAATTACGGGCCGGGTATGGGCGGGAAGTCGAAAAAAAAATACGGACATGGGCAGGTCCGGGCTAAAAAATTCGGCCCGTGCAGGGCTCTAATTTAAACTGTTCTAATTTTCAAACAACTCCAAGGCTTAATTTATTAATCTCAAGGAGGATGGATAATTAGAGTAAAACTTTTCTAAAAACTTAAGAATATGAATAGAGAAGATAGAAATTATTAATGAAACCAATACAAAAGGGTTTAGAACCCAGTGCTCAAAGCTCAAATGCGCGTCAGATCACAAAATGAAGGGAGTCCTGAGACATATTTGTTCCACTGGCTTAGCGAATATGTTTCTTCCTGTCTCTTTGATCTGTATAGTGTGCCATCGGAGAAAATATTGTGTTTTCTGCATCACCTCAATTTAGTGCATCGCACAGTGGCCAACGTTATTTATTTTTTTATTTACTCCCACATCGAACAAGATATCTGTTCCCACAGGAGAATTTTTTTTTAATTTCAATTCTCTTGTTAGAGAAATACATTACCAAAAAGTGAAAAAATAAATGTTTGAATCCTTGTTGTAGTACGAATTTCCCGGCTCTTTAGAAGGAAGTAAAAATAATATTACAGTATATTTTTCTTTTCTATTTCTTTTGGAAAGTAGCATAATTTTATGAATCAATCTTACTTTAAAAGAATAGGAAATTGTCTAATCGTAATAAATAAATGGATAATTGGTGTAAAATCAGTGAATATGCTGTGAATTGCAAAAAAAAAATCGCTTTTTTTGACATGCGGGTTCAATAATGGTAGGTTATTAGGGAGCAGGTCAAATAAATTATCTATTCTATCAAATGCCATGGTTGAATCGTGGAGGAGAAAAAATAAAAAATTCCCTTACGGCTTAAAAAAAAAAGTATGAACAAGAGCCAGTATAAAAAATAATTTTAAAACTTTGTGGATGATAAACCTAATAACAACTTTGTAAATCAATTGCAGGAGGTTTCAATAAATATGATAAATTATATCTATGAAAGGGTAATAGTGAATAATTAAAATCGAAATTTGATTAATACAATTATATAGCTGTTTCAAGTAATTTTCTCAATAGATAATTTTTATTTGTAAACAATATATACCTTTCTCGTATTTATGAAAATAAATCCTATAAGTTTATTTTAATCACAGTATAATGTAATTTAATAACAATTATACTAAATTAAAGAGATTCATATATTTCTAATTTCTCAATAAACTAATTTATTACATTACTCCAAATCAGCCACAGTAATGTTTATTTTTTTAATTTTGCTTATTTCAGTTTGTCATGCATTCAATTAAAATTAAATTAATTCGATTAGGTAATAACTTGAAATAAATATATATAAATACCATAAATTATTTACATTTATTATAATTTATTAAAAATCATATGAAAAACCTTTTAGCGGAAAATTGATTGAATGAAACTGAACGGAAGCTGAACTCATCCCTCTTTTGTTTTTTTTTAATTTAACATTGCATAATTATTTTTTGAACCAGATGGTCCCTAAAAGAGGGGATGGTTAATTTAGCTTAGACTTGGCATCGACCTGACACTTGGCCATTTACCCTCCAGGGCTTGGAGACAAAACAAAGCTGATTTGACACCAGCCTCGAGCTGTGAATTAAAGCTGACGTGTCGGTAAATTCACTGGTTCAAAAAGGAATCAAAGGGAGACGAGAAATCATTCACTTTTTCCCTGAGATTTATAAAAGCTATTGAGAAAATAGAATTTCCTTTAGAACTATATTACGGAAAAAATAAATAAAATCTTTCGTAGAAAATAACGAGATAAAAATTTATAAATATTGAACTAAAACTAGCACCTATCATCGATGTTTTTAGATATCCACTAAATCCAAAAAATACCATTTCCGAGAATTTGTCATTTTTCGGTTCCACAAGTTTATAATGAACCTTTAAAAAACTCAAGTGATTCAGTGCAAGATATACAGGTTTGTTTTTCTTAAACATTTCATTTGACTCTATAAGCCCATTTTCCGTTTGTTTAACCGAGGTGCTTTTATTTAAAACCAATTAATTCAATATATTTTTCTTTAATATTAGAAAATAAGAATGGAAATGTTTATTCAATACATTATAACGATGAAAAAAAGGCGATTGAAAAATATGAACCATCATCATCGCACATTTCTCTAAATTGGCTTGCTTTCTCTGCTCTAACAATCCTTGTTAAAATCCTTCCTTTGGAGAAATAAAGGGCTTCAAAATAATATTAGATTAAGTCTGTATCCTCTAATTTAACCAAGCTTAAAGCCTCGTTTGGGATTATTAATGCAGTACAATTAACCTGTTCATAAAAGAAAGGATCAGATAATTAAAATTCTTTTGAGAATATATAGGCCTAACGAAAAATTTAATTTAATTAAGAATTTTTTTTTGGCAGCTAAGACTATTTCCGACATTTCTATTTAAAAAAGATTAATATACAATAAATGACATTTCGGATGCATCGGCCTTTTGACTTTTATAGATATTATTATTATTTATAAACGCTCTCAGGCCTTGGTGTAGTGACTAGAGTGCTGGCCTTCTATACTCAAGGGTGGCGAGTTCAGATCCCAGGCAGTCCGATGATTTTATTTAAGCCTTTTGGATACCAAATGGCTTAAATAAATATGCCTGGATATTAAAAAAATACGAAAATCGTTTAGTCTTATATGGCCTGACTTGCCGAAAAGCTGTGTGTATGTGTGTGTGAGTGTGAGTGGGAAAAAAAGTGTGAGAGTTTAAAAAAAAAATTATTTATAAACAAAAAGATACTTGATGTGGAAGTGGCTGTGATTGAATAGGTTGATTATGATAGAAAGGAAGTCTCTTCACTTCATAAAACGACCAAATTTTACGACGTTTCAGTCCAAATTTATGGAACCATCATCAAAGGAAAGCGAAAGGTCATATGGAAGGATCTACCAATATGCACCCAAGGGCAATTTTTATTGTTAAAGGTTCAAATAGCAAAATTGAATATTTTTTAAAAATTCAGATACCTGTAATCATGGAGTTTTTGTAAAAAAAATTCTTAATTTTTGGTCTTTTTTAGTTTTTATTGGAAGTCACCTCTAAATTTTAATTTAAATTTTTTTTTTGTTTTTTTTTGGCGAAATGAATAAATAACTTCACTTTAGCTAAAGAATTTGCAGGGGATTGTTATAATTGATGATTTTAAATTGTTTTTAATTTTTTCTTGAATTTTTTAATTTTTTTTTTTATTAATCACATAAGAACGAAGAAATTTTTTTGGACATTTTTATTTTTCTTGCTAATAATTAATTACTATCGGATATTGGTTTTAACCACGTCTAAACCTTCCCTTTTGCCCTGCCCTGAACTCAGAGTGCTTAATTGAATGTTAACCACATGAACTCCCTAGTCAGGGTTAATTTTTAATTCAATTTTTAAAAGCTCAACTTGCTAATCTTTAATTATTTCCCAAATCATTTTTTAACTGAAATTTTTTATACTAATTCTTTAATGGGAGTATTTGTTTTATTCATGAGTAGGCCTAATACACATTTAAGCTCTAAAAATGAAAAATTAATAAATACAATAAATTGTTTGTCTATGTTAGTTAATTTCCATTTTAAATGAATCCTCCTTCTAGCAAGGATAAGCCTCACCTCTGCGTTTATCTTACAATACATTTTCTAAATATAATATATAGCTCTAAAGATAATTAATTACTCAAGTAAAATTCATGGATTCAAGCGTCGAAGTTGATGGCATTATATGTTACAATTCAATTAGAATTTAAACTATCAACCGTAGGCCCTAGTTGAAACAATATATAGACCTATAACTAATATGAAAATTGAAAATTTATAAAGACTAGGTTAGCCCTATAAGTTCTAACTTCGGAATGCTTTCCAGTAAAAAGTGGATAACCACTGGATTAGTTTTGATTTGAAACTAAAAGTAAGCTTGGCATGAGTTAAATATATTTAGTCGAGTCACTAACGGAATCTCGTCCCTTTAGTTAAACTACAGTATAGGCCTAATTGTTTTTTGCAGACCTGATAATGGTATAATCTGTCGTTGAGTTCAGTCGCTAAAAACACTGTGCTACAAAATTAAACTTTTTTTCTGGCCCCGAGAAAATTCCTTCAGATTCTTAAGTAAAATGACCTCCTGAATCCAAATATGACCTCCGTTTTCCCCCACCACGTACCGTTTTCGGGGGAGAGCCCCCTACTTATTTCCACCCCTTTTCGTTAATTATAGGGCCATGAAAAAAATTTGGAGGGATGAAAAGCAATATTTTAGCCTTAACATTTCTTCAGGTCTAGAGAAGTGAAAAGTTAAAAAACATTAACATTTGGATCCAAGGGGGGGGGGGGTATGTGGGGGAGGATTTTGTCCCCTAAAATGCAAAAAAATCATTAAAAATGATCAATTTTACTTTCTCTTACCTATGTATATATGTAATATATATATAGAGAGTAAGTATTGGATTCATGTCAAAAATTCGATGTCGAGATTTTGATGGATCTTCACGTTTTGAGGTCCCCTGAATCCAAAAAAGTGGTTTTCGCGACATGGTCTGTCTGTGTGTGTGTGGGGTGGGTGTGTGGGTGGGTGTGTGGGTGTGTGTGTGGGTGGGTGGGTGGGTGTGTCTGTGTTCAATTTTAAGCATGAAGGAATTGAGCTATGAGGTTGAAATTTTATATTTAAGTTAAACACTCCCCGGGACCGGAAAAGTAAGCTTTTAATCAAAATCGGCCAAAGAGTACTAGTACTTTACTGATGTACTTTTTCAGTTTTTTTCGATTTTCTCAAAATTTGCTCCAACGATTTTTTTTAAATTCAAAAATCAAGTATTTTTTAGATGCTCTTTAAAATGTATATTCTCATTTTGCGATTGAAATCTTCTGAAGACCACTTTACTCTTGTATTTCATAGGGAAGGATAGGAGAAATGGTTGCCATGGTAACAAAATATAAATATTTTCCCATACTTATAAATTTTACATCTGAATTCATATGTTCCGTACTGTCGGGAACTAAATATATTTCGACACGAAAAATCTGGTGTGACAAGCACAGAACACAACTTTCGATTACCGAAGGTAAGAGAAAGTTGTGTGCTGTGCGCCAGTCACACCAGATTTTTCGTGTCGAAATATATTTAGTTCCCGACAGTACGGAACATATGTCCAGATGTAAAATTTTTTTCTGATTTTTTCACTGATTTTCTACATATTCCAGCTGACAGACCCACCTCACCCATCCGTAAATATCCCTCAACTAAAAAAAAAATAATATGGGACAAAGCGGGTGGGGTGTGGGCGATTCCGAAGCCCTTGCAAGAAGATGGAAGATTCACAGCTCAGTTGGTCAAATTGGCAAATATGCGGCTAACTTTCATTTTTGGGCTGATCTTTACAAATTTAAACTTAAATATACGGCAGTCAATTTCTAGACGACTAGTTGAGTAACCTAGTGGAATCAACTAGTTGCCTCAAATCTGCCCCGTGAAACCGGCCTTACTCTTCTTTAATTATTGGCTTCCTTTTTTGTTTTCCCTATAGAGCGGTCCTTCACCTTTTTTATCCCAAACTTAAAGGCCAAACTTATGTACACCATACTATTAGAAACTAAATATATTAATATGTCAACACAAAATATCTGGTGTGAGAAGTACAGAACACAACTTTCAATTAGAGAAGGTAAGAGAAAGTTGCGTGCTGTGCGATTAGTCACACCATGCTTTTCTTTAATTACAACAACTCAATGATGAAATCAGTTTTTTATTGTTATTATCTCTTTTACGTGATTCAAATGAGATAAAATAAATAAGAAAATTTTAAGTGATTTATTACAAACAGATAAGTTGAGAACACGTTCTTCACACTTCCTTCTAAGATTTAACAAAATGTCATTTCACTCGAGAGTTAGTAGTAATGTCCGGTGTTCTTTGGGTTTCAAATATGAGAATTCAGACAAAATTATTTTAATTATAAGATTATATGAAATGTAAATTGAAATAATTTGATGTCTTTGTGTATTCATTTGTGAACTGATCTTTGTTGAATACTAATCATAATTGAATAATTTTCCTTGGTTATATCTGCAATGCGATTATAGATTACATCTCTATCAATTGACCGCATTCCACTTAAATAATTTGAACATCGCATACCACTATTAACTATTGATAACCCCTTTGATACAACAAATAAGTATAGGGATAGATGCCCCAACTATGTACAAATATACACTCTTTAGGAAATATTTGAAGGAAAATCAAAAAACTTCTCATTTAAAAAATCTATAAAAATCAAATAACTTTCAATTGTCAGAATTAAAAGAAAGTTGTGTGTGCTATGCGATCAGTCACATTAGATTCTTTTGACTTTCACAAGCAGCTTCTTAGATATAGAAAAAAATCTGGTGTGAGCAGATTTTTTTGTGTCGAGATATATTTAATTTCCCATAGCACCTTAGTTCCAAACTTGATCACTTGCGTTTCATAGATGGCGCTGAGGTACGAACGCTTCTAATGGAAATAAAGTGTACTTCAAACACGTTTTAGGAAAAAACTTATTAATAGCCTTCTATATTTGAGTTTGTCATCTCGGCGTCGCTCTACATTAACAATTTATACACTAATAAATTTATTACTAATTTACCTGAATTTTTATTGGGTATCAGGAATTTATATAATATTATAGTCGGATAGCTGGCGACAAAAATGGGCAAGAGTTTTCTGAAGAGTTTTATTTTCAGAATAAGTTGCATTTTAGTAATGAAAAGATACTCTAGAGTCAGCACTTCTAGTGCCGGGCCTTTGGCGGGATAAAGTTACGAGAAGATGGTTTTTCGCAGATATCTCGAAAAACTATGCGGTTTTCCGTAAAAATTCATCTATACAAAAATAATCGAAATTAAATTACAAACAAAAATGGTCTAGAACATAATCACGCTAAAGGAAACGGTTCGGGAGATATAGAGGGGTAAAATTTGTAATTCATATAATGGTTGTCATGGTAACAAGAGAGGAGGCAATGGTATCCAAATGGCTTAAATAAAATCATCGGACCGCCTGGGATCCCGAACCCTCGGTATACAAGGCAGGCGCGCTACCATCTACGCCAAGACCCGAGGGCCAGTGTCTCCTTTCATATGAATTATAAATTTTATCCACTTTAAATCTATCGAACCGTTCACATTAGCGTGGTTATGTACTTTTACATTAGCGTGGTTATGTACTTGACTATTTTTGCTTTGTGATTTAATTTCGATTATTTTTCGTCGAGATGGATTACGAGGAAAACCGCAGAGTTTTCGAGATATTTACGAAAAACCATCTTCCAGCAACTTTACCGGGTTATTCCCCGCCAAAGGAGCCCCGATACTGGTGCTGACTCTAGAAATCTTCCATCACTAAAATCAACACCTGCTGAAAATAATAACTCTTCGGAAAACCTTAGCCCATTTTTGTCACCAGCTCTTGAACTATTATATTTTATTTGTCATGACTGCACCAATGGGATTAACTAATTGCCTTGAGTGTGATCTAATCCCATGCGTTTTAATAATTTGTCACAAATATTCCAAAGCAATTTTCTTTTTTTCAAATGTTTTTTTTTTTTTAAACATCCCCTTAAAATAATAATGCACATCGTCCGCTTGTTTGTGTATTTTTACGGCTTATTATTTTAATAAAAAATTTTGATCTTATCTA
>JAKCPI010025863.1:0-13853 GCA_023213315.1 Euborellia annulipes | reverse complement strand
TTTTTTTAATTCCATAAGAATATATAGATAGGTATTTATAAAATACATAAAACAAAATTAAAATTGTACTAAGGCAATAATAGTCTTAACGTTAATTATACTCTGATTCAAGGGTTTAAAAAAATATATATATATTAAAAGTAAGAACCGAACGAATATTCGGTTTCGGCCAGTTTCGGCCAAAAATCCTGGTTTCGGCCGGGCGAAACCTGAGTCTGAAAAAGATGGGACGAGACTCGCATGCAAAAAAAAAAAAGGTCAAATGATTTGCAAAAGCGGAAAAAATTTAGTCTCTCTAAAAAAAAGGTAAAATGATTTTCACGGGAGGGGAAAAAAATTTTCCGGGAGGGGAAAAAATTTCAAAAAAAAAGGTAAAAAATCTGGTGTGACTGGCGCATAGCACACAACTTTCTCTTACCTTCGGTAATCGAAAGTTGTGTTCTGTGCTTGTCACACCAGATTTTTTGTATCGACATGTATTTAGTTTCCGACAGTACAGTACATTCTATTTTCAAGATGTAAAATTTATAACTATGGGGAAATATTTATATTTTGTTACCATGGCAACCATTTCTCCTATCTTTTCTATGGAGTACAAGAGTAAAGTGGTCTTCAGAAGATTTCAATCACAAAATGAGAATATACATTTTATTGAAAATCTAAAAAATAATTGATTTTTGAATTTTAAAAAAAATCTTTGGAGCGAATTTAGAGGAAATCGAAAAAACTGAAAAAGTGCATCAGTAAAGTACTAGTACTCTTTGGTCGATTTTGTTCAAAAGCTTCGTGTCACGTCCCATGGGGGTGTCTAACTTAAATATACAATTTCAACCTCCTAGCTCTTTTCGTTCTTGAGATATTTTGTTCACACCCACCCACCCACCCACCCACACACACACACACACACACACACACACACACACACACACACACACACACACACAGAGACCATGTCGCGAAAATCACTTTTTTGGATTCAGGGGACCTCAAAACGTGAAGATCCATCAAAATCTCGACATCGAATTTTTGACATGAATCCAATACTTTCTCTCTATATATATATTAACATATATATAGAGGTAAGAGAAAGTAATAATAATAATTTTTTATAGGAAATACAAGTTTAGGTTTCGGTTACGATTTCGGCCGAAACTAAAATTGATTGAGGCCGAATATTCGGTTTCGGTTGAAAATCTTGTTTCGGTCGGACCCTAATTAAAAGACTAAATGCGGGGTCTGCTTTATTTTACATTAATAATCCATAGCTAATAAGATATAGTTAAGTGAATAAAAATAAAAATAATTTCCAGATAGAACTTTGCAATTTTTGTAGTTCCACTATTCCTCAACATATGGCATCGGTTTCAGCATTAGATCAGGGTTAATGTTGTTAAATACAGTGCTAATGCAAGTTTTGTCAAAAATGTCAGTTAGAACCTTGTCAAACCAAAATCACGAAATGTATTTATTATATTTCGTTTTATTAGTGAGAAAAAAAATCTAAGAAATGAAAAAATTACTCCCCCCCCCCTACAAGCTAAAGTTTCTAATGTTAACCAAAATTTTTTCAGTTATTGGCGTAAAATTTCAAAACGATTAAACAATTCTTATTGAAATTACAAACAGTTACAAAAACTCCTTAATATGCATTCTTTTGTTCCGATTGATAGATAGCCTACAAGATGTGAATAGAAGACTCACCACTAGGAAGATGCGCGTTAGAGGGTCTCGTTCGTGCCGATAATCGACTAGCAGTTCTCGCTCTCCGATTTCTTTTATTTCGTGGAAGTCTTCGCGGTTGCCTTCCCGGTTGTACTGGCGAATCACTCTCTTCGTCGGTAATCCAATCATCGGCTTGCGTTGTTGTTGTTGTTGTTGTGCTCATATAAAGAATTCACTCTCTCAAGCGTTATGTCCTCATATAACGATGAGTTTGTCGCTGGTCCTACATCATCGTAGATCTCTTCTGATAATGACGACGACGGGGACGAGGATCTCACGTGATTCTCTTTAACCTAATTAAAAAAAAAAAAATTGTGGTAATCTCTGGATAAACTAATTATTCAATTGTTTTGAAATTTTACTTTTTGGAAAGTTAAAGTACTATAGAATTTTGTAAATATGTTTTTTTTTTGCATTCTGGGATGGAAACAATTCTTTTAGAGGTGAACAAAGTTAAGGTCCGCGTCTCGAAAAGCCGTTAGAACACGATTGACTACCGATTTACTCGAGGCGGCAAGAGATGGCGTTAGTTTCTCCCATAGGAATACAAGGGATTTATTCCATTTCATTTGAAAGATTCCAGCTAATTAATTAAGGGTAGAAAATTAATTATTTTTTAACACAATGATTACTAATTTAATTATCTATAAGATATAGAGCGGATTTTTTTAAAATATCTTTTATTTAATGCGATTAATCTAAAAAAAAAATTTATTTTTTCGAAAATCAAAAAAAAGGGCTTCTATAAGTTGTAGATATTTTAAATAGCTTTAATTTAAAAAAAATTTGAGGTCGATAGCTTCAAAATTGTGGCCGCTGGAAAGTCCCAAAATTAGAACCTCGAGACGCGCACCTTAAAAAAAAATTCGATTTTTCTAAACTTTTAGCCAAGTGTTGCGCCACTGATGCATCGACTTTCGGAAATTTTGTTTTCTCTACCTTCAAAATCAGTATAGCTTTTTACCAGCACGGCGCGGCCCGCGGGGTTTGCGGAGGTGTACGTTACGTCACTGGCTCGTAGTAGGCTATACATTTTTTTTTTTAATATAAGGTCATTTAAAAATTACAATTAAAAGAAACTTATTACTTTAAAAACGTTAATTCATTTACCGGTATATCCAGATTTTTAAGCCACTGACAGCATAACATGTCTTTTGAAGGAAAACAGCCTAGTATTGCCATCTAGCCACTTGTCATATAACTAAAAGAAACTTATAAACATTTTGTCCATAGAGCTATCCCCCCCCCCCATGTTCAAACGACACAAATTTGGAATTTATTAATTAAGGTGCGCGTCTCGAAAAGTCGTTAGAAAGCTTTTGACTACCGGGTTCCTCTAGGCGGCAAGAGATGGCGTTAGTGTTCCCCATAGGAAAACAAGGGACAAATTGCATTTCATTCTAGACTTTCCAGCTAATTAATTAAAGGCAAAAAATTAATTATTTTTTAACACAATGATTACTAATTTAATTATCTACAACTTATAGAGCTCCTTTTTTTTAAAATATCTTTTATTTAATGCGATTAATCTAAAAAAAAATTTATTTTTTCGAAAATCAAAAAAAGGGCTTCTATTATTTGTAGATATTTTAAATAGCTTTAATTTAAAAAAAATTTGAGGTCGATAGCTTCAAAATTGAGGCCGCTGGAAAGTCCCAAAAATTAGCACCCCGAGACGCACACCTTAAACTATGGATAAAAATCTGGTGTGACTGGCGCACCGCACACAACTTTCTCTTACCTTCGGTAATCGAAAGTTGTGTTCTGTGCTTGTCACACCAGATTTTTTGTGTCGACATATATTTAGTTTCCGACTGTACGGTACACTCGATTTTCAAGATGTAAAATTTATAAGGCAAAATATTTATATTTTGTTACCATGGTAACAATTTCTCCTATCTTTTCTATGAAGTTCAAGAGTAGAGTGGTCCTCAGAAGATTTCAATGGCAAAATGGGAATATACATTTTAAAGAGCATCTAAAAAATTTTGATTTTTGAATTTTAATCAAAATCGTTGGAGCGAATTTTGAGAAAATCGAAAAAAACTGAAAAAATACATCAGTAAAGTATTAGTATTCTTTGGCCGAAAGCGGGCTGCACCCCTGGACCCCTTTGCTCGCCTTCGGCAAATGCATTAAATTTATTCTTGCTCACTGTTTGGAAATTGTGCAATTACTACTTAAAATTTTTAATTTCCCTCACTGATTCAATTTCCTCTGTCTCTGGCCAATTTGCGGGATAGAATGGTAAACAAGAACATAATGGAAGTCAGTGGCTAGCGCTTTATATTATAGTATGATGATATGATATCCCTAAAATTTTTAAGATGGTGCTTTTTTTTTAATTCATAAGAAATTATAATTTTTTTTTTTAAATTTATGGAGAAATCAATCTGACTGAAAAAAAAACTTTGACAAAGATCTTGTCAATTTTTTTTTTAAGTCAGATTGATATTGACGCATTGATTGATTGGTCAATTCATTGATACATCAAATTGATTTCTCAACAAATTTTTTAATTATTAAGAATATCTAATCACATCACTAAATCTCGAATTTAAAAATTATGAAATTTTATATAAATAGGGAAAAACTACTACTTGATATCAGGTTAATCTGCAAAACGTTGAACAAATCTGCATCTTTGTTGATAAGAGAAGTGGCTGTTCAACGATTAGAATGATAGACAGGAAGAGAGGATGTCAGCCAAAAGGATCGAATAAAAATCTCCATTCAGAAGACGTTTCGGCTTTAAATAAATAAATCCATCATCAGTTCTTAAGAGATTATTGGCAATCTATTATTAATATCGTTTAAAATGTTCTTCATATTATTCCAAATTTGTTTGGGCAAACTTTTTTTATTTCCTTACCTATGTATATATGTAATATATATAAGAGAGAAAGTATTGGATTCATGTCAAAAATTCGATGTCGAGATTTTCATGGATCTTCACGTTTTGAGGTCCCCTGAATCCAAAAAGTGGTTTTCGCGACATGGTCTGTCTGTGTGTGTGTGTTGTTCGCTGTCTGTGAACAAAATATCTCAAGAACGAAAGAGCTAGGAAGTTGAAATTTTATATTTAAGTTAGCACCCCCTGGGAGACACGAACTTTTGAACAAAATCGACCAAAAGACTAGTACTTTACTGATTCACTTTTTCAGTTTTTTTCGATTTTCTCAAAATTTGCTCCAACGATTTTTTTTAAAATTCAAAAATCAATTATTTTTTAGATTCTCTATAAAATGTATATTCTCATTTTGTGATTGAAATCTTCTGAAGACCACTTTACTCTTGTACTCCATTGAAAAGATAGGAGAAATGGTTGCCATGGTATCAAAATATAAATATTTTCCCATACTTATAAATTTTACATCTTGAATTCAATTGTACCCTACTGTCGGAAACTAAATACATGTCGACACAAAATCTGGTGACAACACAGACACAACTTTCGATTATCGAAGGAAGAGAAGTTGTGTTGGCGCAGTCACACCAATTTTTTCTTAAAATTTTCTTACAAAGGGGTATATCAAATTGGTCCAAAATATATTTAAATAATTTTTTCATATTCTACAGTACTACGCAGATATATTTTGAAATATTTTATTTAGAATAATATAAAATTTAAAAAGAATCAGAGCCCTTGGAGGGGGGGGGAGCAAATGTTCTCCCCTGCCCCCCCCACCCTAGACCACCCACAAATGACGTTTCTACCAGTAACTTTTGACATGTATATAAACAAATCCAAAATAACAGGCAACCATCTATGAAAATTGGACTTACACCACTTTCAAAATATTCCAAATTTTCAACAAAATAATCTAGGAATAGAAAAAAATCCAACAATAATATTTTTACCTTAACTAACTAATTACAAGTTGAGTATTGAAAAGAAATTAATGGTTGAGTGATAATCAACTTGTACAGGTAGATGAAGGCAGCCAGCAAAGAACAAAAACTTTATTTAAATATCGTCGACGTTTCGGGAACTCGTCGCTCCCATCTTCAGGACACGATAAATTATTAATGTTGTTTAGATTGATACATGTAGGTCATACCAAATTGCAACACTGAAGATGGGAGCGACGAGTTCATGAAACGTCGACGATATTTAAATAAAGTTTTTGTTCTTTGCTAGCTGCCTTCATCTACCTGTACAAGTTGAGTATTTTTTTTTTTGTTTCTCCCGAAAGATTTGATAAAAATGACATGACCCAATTACAAAATGATCGATATAATTATAAGTGAACGGAAGAAGAAAAAGAAGAGGTCTTTTTTATTTATTTTAATCTAACTCACTCAGAGAGAGAGCATTTGTTCGTATTTTATTGTCTCTTGTTTCGTTAACCTAATTGACGTCATTTAAACTCTTTATTTACATCCTCCGTTTTATTTAATAATACATTCTCCTCTTTCCCTCTCTTTCTCGACTAATATAATAAGTAGGGTCCGACCGAAACAAGATTTTCAGCCGAAACCGAAACCGAATATTCGGCCTCAACCTTAGTTTCGGCCGAAACCGTAACCGAAACCGAAACTTGTATTTCCTATAAAAATTTGTTTTCATTTTACCTTTTTTTTTTTTGAATTTTTTTTTCCCTCCCTGAAAATCATTTTAGCTTTTTTTTAGGGAGACTAAAATTTTTTTCTCCCTCAAGTGCAAATTATTTGACCTTTTTTTTTTTTTTGCATGCGAGTCTCATCCCATTTTTTTCAGACTCTGGTTTCGGCCGGCCGAAAGGTTCGGCCACTTTTTGGCCGAAACCGAAACTACGGCCGAAACCATGATTTTTGGCCGAAACTGGCCGAAACCGTAACCGAAACCGAATATTCGGTCGGTTCCTAATAATAAGTCGAAAATGTTAGATAACTAATATATGATTAGAGTTGGTTTTGTTTTTTAGTGAAATTTCGCATCATTGCCTGGATCAATTCATTTATTTGAAAATTAGGGTCCGACCGAAACAAGATTTTCAGCCGAAACCGAAACCGAAACCGAATATTCGGCCTCAACCTTAGTTTCGGCCGAAACCGTAACCGAAACCGAAACTTGTATTTCCTATAAAAATTTTTTTTCATTTTACCTTTTTTTTTTTTTGAATTTTTTTTTCCCTCCCGTGAAAATCATTTTACCTTTTTTTTAGGGAGACTAAAATTTTTTTTTCTCCCTCAAGTGCAAATTATTTGACCTTTTTTTTTTTTTTTGCATGCGAGTCTCATCCCATTTTTTCAGACTCTGGTTTCGGCCGGCCGAAAGGTTCGGCCACTTTTAGGCCGAAACCGAAACTACGGCCGAAACCATGATTTTTGGCCGAAACTGGCCGAAACCGTAACCGAAACCGAATATTCGGTCGGTTCCTATTGAAAATAAAGTGGAAATAAAGAATAAATCAAAGATCTCTATAATTCTTTTTCGTGAAAATTATTTGAAGTACACTTCACTGATGTGTTTCAGATTTTTCAAATTCATTTCCGGCTCTTCCTTCCATAGAGCCAATGTTAAATCCCTATGGGGATTTGAGTGTTAATTTCCCCTTAAGGCGGAATAGGACCGAAGGTGTTACGTATGTTTTTCCCCCTAAGATGGCGTTGTGTGTCATAAAAAGTATGCCCAAAAAATCAAGTAATTCAAAAATTTGCCAAGAGATGTCAGAATGGTAGCTAATAATATTTAATGCATTTGGTTGATTTTCATTGATCTTTTAACAATAAATACTTTATAGATATATTGTATCTTTTATAAAAGCATAAAAATATATAAATATAGGCCAGATATAGGCTAATACTATATCGTCTGTTAGACTAGCCTGCCATCTATTGCAAGAATGCCGAACTAATTTGACAGTTGGTTTTTAAATAAATCATCTAAGCTTATTTTAAAAATTTCTTAATTAATATGTGATTAATAATAACAATAAATTCATTTTTAAATTTAAAAAAAATTAAAGATTATTGGGACAGATTGTTTTTTTTTGTATTTGCTTGATAACAAAAAAATTAATTACGATAATTTTTTAATAAGTCATTAAAACAATTATAGCTCGATGTCCCAATAATCTCTTATGAATTTATATTCATTTTAAAAAAAACCGCATTGAAAAATTCCTTATAATAGTCTAGTTTTTTTTAAAGTACGTTTAGACGTCGCTCCTGAACCCCTTTAAGTATTCCGATAGATATTAAATAGTTAAGGAAATCATAACATAGATATTGTGTCCATATCTTTTTATTGAAATGTCTTTATCTGGCTCATTAAGAAATCCATTTACCCTCTCACTTATCTTAAAAAATTTCAATATTACTTCATAGTTCATGTGATTCAAAAAAACATTTTAAATGATAGTGTTCTGATTTATGTATTTCATAAATACCTATCTATATATTTTTAACAAGGTAAAAAAAAAGGAAATTTAATTATATAACATTTAAGGTTGTTCGGGCATTAAAGCACTTTGTTAGATTAAAAGCTAATTTTTTAATATGTTATTAATCACTATCACATACGTATAAAATAAAATTTTGAAGCAGATCTGACGCAGGGTTATCGTGTAATTAATTTAAAAAAAATTGAAATTAAACATGTAGTCTATGGGTAATATCGACGAAACGCACACATATCGAATCATATAGCCACTTCTGCAATAGATGAAAAAACAAAAAATTTACATTTTTATCAATTCTTCAGGAATACGTTAAACATAAAACAAAAGTTTCTGCAGAAATCTTTTAAAGATATTTTAACAAAAAAGTCAAAAAATTCTCCAAAATGACAGTCGCCAATATTTAAAAATGAGACTCAGACCAGTCCTGGCAACGTCGCATAAAATAATACTCTTTTCTCGCTGTCAGTTACATTTTTTTTTCCATTTTACGATATTTTTTCTCGCAAATCGTCCATTGTGTTTAAACTGATTTGCATTAAACATTGTAATATATTAAATAAAATAAAATTGAAGGCTTTTAAGATTTAAAATAGATAGTTGATGAATGCAATGTTGCCAGTTCTATATTACGTGAAATACTGCTCAAGTCAAAAGTCATTCATTTATTATTTTTGTTAATTAAATTATTAACTTAATACAATTATAAACTATGATAGGTCACGACTAAATTATAATAAGGAATTTTGGCATTCAAATTTTTAATTTTATTTTAAAAAAAATTTAGATTCTATTATGACTTACGGGGTACTATCCGAACAACGTTAATTATTATAAAATTAATTGGTTTTAATTTTCCATATGAATAGATCCAATGCTTTGCCAGTGATTTTTTTTTTTTGACCCTCCATAACGAGTAATTCCTCCCTATGTCACCTTATAATCAAGGTAAAGAATAATTATATGAAATTTAATTGGCTCTCATAAAGTAGTTAGTGCATGCATAACATTTAAAATGCAGAGTTAATAATGAATGGCCCTCTAAATGAGTCCTAGAGAAAGTTGCTATAAACGCTGGCTTACTTCACCTCCCCCCCCCTCCCCTCTCCTTGGCTAATTGAACAAATTTGCCAACAACATTCCCAGCATTGTCAACCGGAGAACCGGAACTAAATCGTCACTCAATTACTTTTAAAGTATTGTACTTAGAGATAAGAGAACGTAAAAAAAAAGTCTATATTATATAACTAGCCGCAAAACCCGCCTCTGGAATACCTTGCTCGTTTTTCGACAATGTAGGGATATTTCTTGTTTCAATACAAGTGTTAAGATGTTAAGGAGGGCCTTGAATTCAAGTAAGTCAAGTACCCCCTCTTCCCTGTATCCGCCCTTGGGCCTATATCAATTGGACGATGTTATGCACGAAAGAACCAAGCGCCAATTACCTAAATCTGAGATAAGGGGCATTTTATTTGCACAATTGTAAACAAAACCAATGACAATGACTTTTTTTCTTGTTTTATATTAGAGCACTAAAGAGCTAGATATGCGCACCCGCCATCTTTGGTCCTTCTTCCCGCTAATAAATATAAATATGTCAATACATTGAAACACATATAGTGTATGTCAGATTATTTATTAGCTAATATTGGTGAACCAAGTGAAAAAATAGTAATTTTTTGTTGTTATAAGTAATTTTGAAAATGCTGTTAATGATTTGTAATAATGTTATATAGAAAAAAGGTACAAAATATATAATAATCTTCAGATGAAAGTAGGGGGATCATCTACACCCTTTCTATAATAACCTTGCTTTTGTATCGAAACTTTTCAGGCCTGTTGATCTTGTAATTAAGAAAATATTAAGTTAGTAATATAATTTAAATAAAAATGATTGGTTGTGCTGCTATTAATTGTACCAACAGATCCTTTTCTGACCATAATCAGGCAATTCTTTTGATGAAATACAGGCGATAGTTCTTTTTTGTCTTTAACGACATTTTAATGGTCGAATTAATCTGCAAATAATCGAGAAAATGCTAAAAACTTATTTGTTTTGTTACATTAAAACAGTTTGTTTGTGACAGAACATTATAACCTCTAAATACTCATAGATATTTCCGACGCTTTGTACCTTTTTTTTTTTTTTTTTAAACATTCACACTTTTTTCTCATTCACACTCACATTCACACACACATTCACACAGTCTTTTCGGCAACTGAGGCCATTTAAGACTTTTTACGATAATCAGTATGTTTAATATATCAATTGTGGGGTCCAGGCATTTTTATTTAAGTCATTTGGTATCCAAATGCCTTAAATAAAATTATCGGACTGCCTGGGGTCCGAACCCGAGACGTTCGGTATAGAAGGTAGGCACGCTACCAACTACTCCAAGCCCCTTGGGCCGCTTTGTACCTCCTAGTAAATAAACTTCTTATTAGTGGATCACACTTGTAATAATGTTTTCACACTCATAAAAATATTTCTCAAATGCGTTTAAATCAATGATTACCACAATTATCACGAACACACTGCCCTGATATAACACGCGTTTTAACGGGAAGAATGACCAAAGATGGCGGGTGCGCATACTCCCCTCTTTAGAGCCTTAATTATACAAAAAAAAAGTGCACAAAGTAATAATGTTGCGATTTAAGGTTGTTCGGATAGTATCTCCTCGTAAGTCATAATAGAATCTAAATTTTTTTTAAATAAAATTAAAAATTTGAATGCCAAAATTCTTTTTAATTTAGTCGTGACCTATCATAGTTTATAATTGTATTAAGTTAATCATTTCATTACCAAAAATAATAAATGAATGACTTTTGACTTGAGCAGTTTTTCACGTAATATAGAACTGGCAACATTGCATTCATCAACTATCTATTTTAAATCTTAGAAGCCTTAAATTTTATTTTATTTAATATATTACAATGTTTAATGCAAATCAGTTTAAACACAATGGACGATTTGCGAGAAAAAATATCTTAAAATTGAAAAAAAAAATGTAACTGACATCTATAAAAGAGAATTATTTTATGCGACGTTGCCAGACTGGTCTGACTCTCGATGCTTCCTTATTTTTAAATATTGGCGACTGTCATTTTGGAGAATTTTTTGACTTTCTTGTTAAAATATCTTTAAAAGCGGACGGCAGAAACTTTTGATTTTATTTTTAACATATTCCTCGAAGTGAATTAATAAAATGTAAGTTTTTTGTTTTTGTATCAATTGCAGAGGTGGCTATATAATTCGATATGTGTGGGTTTCGTCGTTATTCCCCATAGGCTACATGTAAATTTCAATTTTTTAAAAATTAATTACACGATAACCCTGGGTCAGATCTGCTTCAAAATTTTATTTTATACATATTTGATTGTCATTTTGGAGAATTTTTTTGACTTTCTTGTTAAAATATCTTTAAAAGCGGACGGCAGAACTTTTGATTTTATTTTTAACGTATTCCTTGGAAGTGAATTAATAAAATGTAAGTTTTTTTGTTTTTGTATCAGTTGCAGAAGGTGCCTATATAATTCGATATGTGTGCGTTTCGTCGTTATTCCCCATAGGCTACATGTTAAATTTCAATTTTTTAAAAATTAATTACACGATAACCCTGGGTCAGATCTGCTTCAAAATTTTATTTTATACGTATTTGATAGTGATTAATAACATATTAAAAAAATTAGCTTTTAATCAGATAAAGTGCTTTAATGTCCGAACAACCTTAAATAAAGAGGTAGATCATCTTCTACAAGATGGCGGTCTTATCCCAATTTCGATCATAATGGCGATTGATTCCTTCATGCATAACATCTTCCAATTGTTATTTGAAAAACGGCGGCATCTAATTAGCGATGCTAGTATTTAATATATCTCGTTTCGTTTTTTTGTACGGTATCTCAAAGAAAGAACAAACTCTTTTATCAGTAAGGATAAAAAAATAAATTTTGTATCGTGTCAAAATCATTAAAAGGAAACAAACAATTAGCATCATCATACTGATAGAAAAAGAACCGGTTAAGTTTATGAGTATTTGAATATGTCTAATATTATATGACTCAACTAAAGTAATATTTGCAAATAAATAACTGGGCTTTGGGTGAAAAATTAAATTGCAACATCTAGACAACCTTGTTATCAATAAAACCTAATTTTAGTTTATTTGAAAAAAAAATTTGGTGTGATTGTCGCACACAGCACTTTCTCTTACCTTCGGTAAACGAAAGTTGTGTACTGTGCTTGTCACACCAGATTTTTTATGTCGACATATATTTAGTTTCCGCCGATATATTAGAATTCAAGATGTAAAATTTATAAGTATGGGAAAATATTTATATTTTGTTACCATGGCCCTTCTCCTATCTTTCCTATGAAGTACAAGAGTAAAGTGGTCTTCAGAAGATTTCAATGGCAAAATGAGAATATACATTTTAAAGAGCATCTAAAAAATAATTGATTTTTGAATTTTAATCAAAATCGTTGGAGCGAATTTTGAGAAAATCGAAAAAAACTGAAAAAGTACATCAGGAAATCTTTTGGCCGATTTTGATTCAAAAGCTTATTTTCACGCCCTAGGGGGATACGTAACTTAAATATAAAATTTCAACCTCATAGCTCAATTCCTTCATACTTTAAATTGCAACCCAGACAGACAGACAGACCATGTCGCGAAAACCACTTTTTTGGATTCAGAGGACCTCAAAACGTGTATATCCATCAAAATCTCGACATCGAATTTTTGACATGAATCCAATACTTTCTCTCTCTATATATATTAACATATATAGTGGTAAGAGAAAGTAAAATATGGGGATTGACTTCCCCGAGACTTTCTCGTATATTCTTTTGGAATTACGTCTGGGTGTGTGTGTGAACACGATTGCTTAAAAACCAAAGCAGCTAGGATGGATGAAATTTGGTATGTGCTCCTTACACTAAAATTGTAGATTTCTATCAACTTTTGGATTAAATTCGTCACTTGGAAGTAGGTAGTTTACTTAGTTTTTCAAAATTTTGATATTTTCAATTTTTTTTGTTATATTATGATAAAATACTCTATTTTTAAAAGTTTTTATTCTTTGACATTTTTTCGAAAACTGAATAGTTTTTTGAAATAATCAACGAAGAAAAAGAAAATTTTCGTTAATTTTTGATAAAAAACAAAAAATCATACAGGTGTCATTAAAAAAGGGCAAATATAAACAAATTCATTTGTTTCACAAATTCATTTGTTTATATTTGCCCTTTTTTTTAATGACACCTGTATGATTTTGTTTTGATTTTTTATCAAAATTAACGAAAATTTTTCTATTTCTTTCGTTGATTATTTCAAAACTATTCAGTTTTCGAAAAAAATGTCAAAGAATAAAAACTTTTTTAAAATAGAGTATTTTATCATAATATAACAAAAATTGAAAATAATCAAAATTTTGGAAAAAACTTTTTTTAAGTAAAGTACTACTTCCAAGTGACGTAATTAATCCAAAAGTATAGAAATCTACAATTTTAGTGTAAGGAGCATATACCAAATTTCATCCATCTAGCTGCTTTGGTTTTTAAGCAATCGTGTTCACACACACACACACACACACACACACACACACACACACACACACACACACACACACACACAGACATAATGCCAAAAATGGTTTTTGGACTCAGGAAGGTCCAAAACGTGGAGAAACATCAAAATCTCGAAGTCGAATTTTTTTACGATTACATAACTTTCTCTATACGAG
>JAKCPI010025862.1:0-10412 GCA_023213315.1 Euborellia annulipes | reverse complement strand
ACTAGCTCTGCAATATCACTACTTCTTTCCTTTATCTCTAATAATGAATCATTGATTTTGAGATTGTGGCTGTGATGTGATTGCAATGGAGAATTGGAGGTATCAGCCAAATTGGGATTGTCCAGGTTAATAAAACTCCCAGGATAAGACGTTTCGGCCTGAATTTATTTGGCCATCTTCAGTTATCGGGAATTATACACATAGTGCAAGTGCACATGTGATCCAAACCAGGACTCTGTAATTGATCAATTACCTCTGAGCTTGGGCACAGGAACCATAGAATTTTGTATGAAGCAAATAAATTTTATTATTGACGAGTCCTGGTTTGATCACATGTGCACTTGCACTATGTGTATAATTCCCAATAACTGAAGATGGCCAAATAAATTCAGGCCGAAACGTCTTATCCTGGGAGTTTTATTAACCTGGACAATCCCAATTTGGCTGATACCTCCAATTCTCCATTGTAATAATGAATCATTATCAAAAATAAAAAATTCAAATAGTCAAGTCGGTTTCCTAAGTTAGTAGAAAATTTTTCGTCTCTAAGGAGGTTTATGGAAGTCGTTTGTGGGCTTAAGTGGTAAAATCTTGTGAGAGAGTGAAGCAAGCGAAAAGGGAAAGACAATGTCGAGCACTCACCTCGGAAATGTCACCCCTGGTGGCGATTACATGCGTGTCTCACGCTCTACCCATTGCGTAGCCATCCCCCTCTGAAACATTAAAAACACACACACTATTCACATTTTGTCATAAATCTCAGCTTTTTTTTTTTTAGTTTTCATTAATAAAAACATCACGCGACATTTTTTTTTTTTTTTATTCCACATAATTTTTTTATTTTCCGAGTTCTCAAATTTTTAAATCTGTTCCTTAAAATCACTTCACATTAATTCACTAAACGAAATTCTGTGCAACAAATTATAAACTCAAACATATTTATTAGTTTTATTTTAGAAATATATTTTATCCTGGCATCTCTTCGTCATCCCCATTGGCAATTTTTTTATTTCTACTGTATTTCCAATTCAAATACTTCATTTCTATACATTTATTCAGTGATAGGGATTTTTTTTTTAATAATAATATGGCGAATGGAATTTAGACAGAGGTTCAAAGAACAAATCTCTAGAGTTAAAAAGAATTCGGAAATGTCTACCCTTCCCTACTATAGATTCTCTACAAATGCGAGAATATCTCTATATATATAAATCTTACACTAAAGTACGAGTAATAATTCGAGATTATGATTATGATTCTCCACGTTTTAGACCTCCATGAGTCCAAAAAATATTATTTTTGGAATTATTTCTGTGTGTCTATGTGTGTGAACACGATTAATGTTACATAAAAATGCAAGCAGCCAGATCGATTAAATTTGGTATATAACTACTTCTTACACTAACATTGTAGATTTGTATCAATTTTTAGAGTAAATACGACATAGCGAATGTTTTAGTTATAACCGGAAGTACTTTACTTAATAAGTTTTTTCAATTTTCCTCTCATCTTAATCTTTTTTGAACATATAAAACTTATTGGTTGTTAAGATATCCAGAGAGGATTGATAGACTGACATAGCGAACCTATATAAAAATTATTCACCTATTTTAATTAGGCTCATTAATCTACGTTCATATCCTTTTCAAAAAACAACATCATTACCATATATAAAGCGCTAGCCACTGATATCCTGTGTGTATGTGTCTGTCGTCTCGCTGATTGACCAAAGACACAGGAAGTGGAGTCAGAGAAACTTTAAGTCAGAGAGGGAAATTTAAAACTTTAAAATTTTGCAATTGCTCGCTGAAGGTGTTATATAAGAAAAAATTTGATGCGTAGCCGCTTGGCAAGTGGTAAAGCCCGCCGAAGACGTGATAATTCAAATTTTCTGTAATTATTTATTTATTAAATATTTATGGTCTTTTCTTTTAAAAAATATTTGAATTCACTTTACATATTATATAGGTACCCTTAACCCAGACTTGTTAAAGATAAAGGCTCTGGTGCTAGAGGTCGAGGGTTTGAATTCCGTCCCAGTGAAAAAATGTATTGGCTACCAATCATTTGAAATAAATAAGGACAAGGTCGAAAAGGTGTGATGCCTGTTCTGTGCTGTCTGTTCCAATTTCTAATGATCTCTTTGCTGTTTAGTTTTAGATTACAAATTCCTCTTTTTCCGACCCAGTTTTATTTCGGCTACCCTGGTAAATTCACCCTCTGGATATTATTTTAATATAAAAGTAAAAAATTTCCTGTAAAGTACAATTAAAATTATTTTCTTTTAAAAAAATAGAATAAATACCTTTTATATTTAGCATTGTGTTTGTTAGCCCAGCAAATATCTAAAGAGAGAGGTTGTTTTATTTTAGATTAAAAATGAAAGGGCATATTATTGTTCATGAAGCGCGATAAATGCCCTGGAGAAAGAGAGTCCAATTCCGTTTCTTTTATACACTCTGGGGAATCAATTATTTTTTCAGATTAAAAAAACGGCGTTTTTTTTCTTTTAATAAAATATTCTGAAATCCAAACCGGATGATATCAGCCGATAATAGGGAATGATTTACTCCCTTAAGTGTTTATTTATTGTTATCAAGGGTATCATGTGTCATTTATTTTAAAGACGATAGATGATGATATATTATACAAAAGAGAAGCATTTGATCATGTTTAAGAATTATTTTAGCCCGTGTCCCGTGGCTCAGGACATTACCTTCTCGTGCCTAGGGTCCCGAGTTCGCTTCCCGTCCCAAGCGAGAAAAATTTATTTCCTTTGAATTGACTACCAATCATTTGAAATAAATAGGGATGGGGTCTAAATGGCCTTAGATGCTGATAAATATTAGTTACAGCAATAATAGTCTCGAGTTCTAAGATTCTTTTTCTGTTCTGGGACTGGAGCAACTCTTCTGGAGCACCCACATCTCTTCTGTGGTTAAACCTACCGCAAGGTAATTAGGTTTCCTATTCAAAACGAAGCGTTACTTTTCTCCTAACCCTCTATAAGCCCAAGTTCTGCCATGCCTTGAATATGGCTCCTATCTTTGGCGAGGAGTGTCGAAAGAAGAAGCTCTCCCTTCCTTGGACGCCACACAGAGGCGTGCAAATAGACTGATCGATGATTCTACCCTCACCGCATCCCTATAGTCACTAGATCATAGAAGAAGCGTGTCTGCACTCTCTCTATTCTATAGGTATTATCATGGTCAAAGCTCTTCCGAATTAAAATCAATTATCCCACCCAATACAACATATACACGGGACACAAGGGAGGCATCGTCCCATCATCCCTATGCTGTTCAACTCACGACTAATAGAACAAGTCAATTACAATCTTTCTTTATCCCCATAACCTCCCGTGAATGGAACAAGCTCCCTGCGTCTATCTTCCCCAAAACCTACAATCTTCAGACTTTCAAGTTTAATCTCAACAGGCCTTCTCAGTTCCAGCAGTTGAGTTCCTCTTTTATGCTTCTCCTTTTTTTAACCATATTCTTCCTGGCTGCATGTGACCACTGGCCATTATAGGTCTTTGGACCTTATGCACCCATTACAAGAAAAAAAGACATTAAATAAAAAAAAAGAATTATTTTATTAATTCTTCTTTTGATATCGTTTTCTATAATACCCGGAAAATATGCGTAATTTTATTTAAAAAATCCGAAATCAATATCTTCATTTTGTTTTTTAAATCTTTCGGCATCTAAGGCTATTTAGATCACTTTCGTATTTATTTCAATTGATTGATAGTCATTTCATTTTAAATTGTTATCGCTTGGTCTGGGGAGCAAAGCACTGATACCAAGAGGCGAGTACTCTACCGCTATACTATGGCCTTCGACAAAATATATAATTGAATCGTTTATTTCAGAAACCACCTAAGTGCGCTTTTTTCAACGTTCGGAAAACTAAAGAAAACTGTTTTGCAACTTAAGTATAGGTCTAGTCTCCTTCAAATATTTTTTTACCAAATCAAAAACATGCTATTGGGATAATCTAAAAGTTGTATTTACCTTTAAATTGTACAGTAGCACCAAAAACACATGATTTGAAATTTTGTCGCTTAGGTGGTTTCTGAAATAAACGATTCAATTGTCTTTGATGTTTGGAAAATTTGAACAAAGAAACAAGTTTTCATATAAACAAATGTGATAATTATATCTTTTTGTTTGTAAAAAAAGAACGTGAAGTATTTTATTTACTTTGCCAAAAAATTGCTGATTACTTGAACTTAAAGGAATGTGAAATTGTTTCAGCAAGGAGAGAAAGAGAGAAAGAGAGAGAAAAAGGAATAAAACTTTAGATTAATTTCAAGCTAGGCGTTTCGTGTAAAATTTTATTATTCCATTTTCAGCTTATCTCGCATCTTGCAATTAATTCTTTATATATCCACTCTTTGAAGATGGTACAATAAAGCATCTTGTCAGAATTTAAGAGAATAATTTTATTATAGTACAACTCTCAACAATAATTAATCAACATCCTACTAGATACTTGTTTTTCTTGTGTTAGAAAACTTTAATTTTTACTTTTTTATTTAATAGAATTTTTTCTAGCGTTCCTTTGTCTTTTAATGCATTTTTAAAAGGCAGACAATTATAAATTCACATCGAATGATCTTTATATTGATAATATTGATTCTAATTTTTATAATTAATTTATCACGATAAAATATACTGTATTTTAATATTTGATTTATTTTTAATTAATAATTTTTTGTTAAATGCCTATAAAATCCCTGATAAATATTTTTCATTATTGGATATTGTTAAACAAACAGATTATGTTGGGTTTATCTGATTATGATTTTATTTTTTATTTTTTTTAGAATAAAAATTCTCTAGAAAGAATCTTCCTCTCGTAAGGGAAACAAATTACCTAAATGAAAAATTGTGCGCCCAAGAGATTAAAATAAATTTCTTTTAATGCCACTCCTCATTAGGAGCAATAAATTAATGGGGTAATTTCTCAAACCACTTTGCCTTTTAGGCTAACTAAGAGTTTAAATACTAAATGGTACATCATATAAGAAGTTCGTTTTCAAAAATATCTTTATTAAAAATTAAAAATATCAAGACAATAGATGACCTGACAAAGATGCTAATTTATATTTAATGACAAATTTTTCTATATGATTGAAACATATATTTCTATGGATTTTTTTCCTAAGAAGTACAAGAGTAAAGTGCGCTTCAAACAATTTTGAGAGCAAAATGAGAATATACATTTGGAAGAGCATCTAAAAATAATTGATTTTTGAATTTTAATCAAAATCGTTAAAGCGAATTTTGAGAAAATTTGAAAAAACTAAAAAAAAGTACATTTTGTTCAAAAGTTTCGTGTCACGTCCCAAGGGAGTACCTAACTTAAATAAAAAATTTCAACTTCCTGGTCTTTTTTTCGTTCTTGAGATATTTTGTTCACAGACACACATACACACACACACAGAGAGAGACAGACAGACAGACCATGTTGCGAAAACCACTTTTTTCGATTCAGGGGACCTCAAAACGTGTATATCCATCAAAATCTCGACATCGAATTTTTGACATGAATCCAATACTTTCTCTCTCTATATATATTATATATATTTCATATATAGGTAAGAGAAAGTAAAAAATATAGTAGTATTAAATTGGATAAACAATTTTATTAGGACTTTTAAATCATAATTTTATCGCAGGTAAACCTCAGCCAGTTATCTTTAAGGAATCCAAATATCGAAGGTAGTTGGGAGGGGCGAATTCCCCCTTGTCTAGATGCGGAGTCCGCCAAAATTGGACGTCTCAGCTAGTCATTAATATTATTAATTTATTATTGTTAGCAGCTTTAGTTCGTATTCTCCTTTTTGAAATCCATAAAAAAATCTCGTGTGACTGGCGCACAGCACACAACTTTCTCTTACCTTCGGTAATCGAAAGTTGTGTACTGTGCTTGTCACACCAGATTTTTTGTGTCGACATGTATTTAGTTTCCTACAGTATGGTACATTCGATTTTCAAGATGTAAAATTTATAAGTATGGCAAAATGTTTATATTTTGTTACCATGGCAACCATTTCTCCTATCTTTTCTATGGAGAACAAGAGTAAAGTGGTCTTCAGAAGATTTCAATCACAAAATGAGAATATACATTTTATTGAGAATCTAAAAAATAATTGATTTTTGAATTTTAAAAAAAATCGTTGGAGCAAATTTAGAGAAAATCGAAAAAAACTGAAAAAGTCCATCAGTAAAGTACTAGTACTCTTTGGTCGATTTTGTTCAAAAGCTTCGTGTCACGTCCCATGGGGGTGCCTGACTTAAATATAAAATTGCAACCTCCTAGCTCTTTTCGTTCTTGAGATATTTTGTTCACAGACACACACACACACACAGACAGACACACACCCACCCACCCACAGACAGACCATGTCGCGAAAACCACTTTTTTGGATTCAGGGGACCTCAAAACGTGAAGATCCATCAAAATCTCGACATCGAATTTTTGACATGAAACCAATACTTTCTCTCTCTATATATATTAACATATATATAGAGGTAAGAGAAAGTAAAAGTATAAAACCCAACATAATTTCAAATTAATGAACTCCTTTTATTTGTCTACCTTAAGGTTAAATTTAAAATAAAAACTAGATAGTTAATAAATGTCAAAATATTAAATCTGATTAAATACATTTAATTATTAATTAAAAATAACTTTGATTAGAATAATAATTTGTTAGGCCGGTAAAGGTCGGTTAACGTTTAAAATAGATTATTGAACGCAATTATGAGACATAAGCTACATAACTGGGTCAGCTCTAATTAAAGCTCCAATGGGTATTTTTAATCTAATAATCATTAATACATTAATTGATTGTATTTTACTTAATAGGTTTTCACTTAAAATATTCTCACAATATTGGAATAATTACTTTCATATTAAAATGATTCAAACTATGTACGTCTATAGTAATAAATGATTTAAGGATTGAATAGAAAGAAATTATAATTATAATATCATAGTCTTACTTTTTGTTGATGTAGTTTGAAAAAGTAAAAAAGTAAAATGAATATTAAAGAAACATTTCATATTATTTTGTATACCTATTGTTAAAAAATCTGGTGTGACTGGCGCACAGCACACAACTTTCTCTTACCTTCGGTAATCGAAAGTTGTGTACTGTGCTTGTCACACCAGATTTTTTGTGTCGACATATATTTAGTTCCCGACAGTACGGAACATTTGAATTCAGATGTAAAATTTATAAGTATGGGAAAATATTTATATTTTGTTACCATGGCAACCATTTCTCCTATCTTCCCTATGAAATACAAGAGTAAAGTGGTCTTCAGAAGATTTCAATCGCAAAATGAGAATATACATTTTAAAGAACATCTAAAAAATAATTGATTTTTGAATTTTAAAAAAAATCGTTGGAGCAAATTTTGAGAAAATCGAAAAAAACTGAAAAAGTACATCAGTAAAGTACTAGTACTCTTTGGCCGATTTTGATTAAAAGCTTATTTTTCCGGTCCCGGGAGGTGTTTAACTTAAATATAAAATTTCAACCTCGTAGCTCAATTCCTTCATCCTTAAAATTGAACACCCACCCACCCACCCACCCACCCACCCACCCACAGACAGACCATGTCGCGAAAACCACTTTTTTGGATTCAGGGGACCTCAAAACGTGAAGATCCATCAAAATCTCGACATCGAATTTTTGACATGAATCCAATACTTTCTCTCTATATATATATTACATATATACATAGGTAAGAGAAAGTAAAAATATGACAATCTGATGTAGAGCTTAAATTATAAAAAAAAATCTGGTGTGACTGGCGCACAGCACACAACTTTCTCTTACCTTCGGTAATCGAATGTTGTGTACTGTGCTTGTCTCACCAGATTTTTTGTGTCGACATGTATTTAGTTTCCGACAGTACGGTACATTCGATTTTCAAGATGTAAAATTTATAAGTATGGGAAAATATTTATATTTTGTTACCATGGCAACCGTTTCTCCTATCTTTTCTATGGAGAACAAGAGTAAAGTGGTCTTCAGAAGATTTCAATCACAAAATGAGAATATACATTTTATAGAGAATCTAACAAATAATTGATTTTTGAATTTTAAAAAAAATCGTTGGAGCAAATTTTGAGAAAATCGAAAAAAACTGAAAAAGTACATCAGTAAAGTACTAGTACTCTTTGGCCGATTTTGATTAAAAGCTTATTTTTCCGGTCCCGGGGGATGTTTAACTTAAATATAAAATTTCAGCCTCATAGCTCAATTCCTTCATGCTTAAAAGTGAACACAGACACACAGACACACAGACACACACACAGACAGACCATGTCGCGAAAACCACTTTTTTGGATTCAGGGGACCTCAAAACGTGAAGATCCATCAAAATCTCGACATCGAATTTTTGACATGAATCCAATACTTTCTCTCTATATATATATTACATATATACATAGGTAAGAGAAAGTAAAAATCCCCTAAAAAATTTTATTTTTCTGAACCAGACGGTTTTATAAAGTTATAAGCTGAAATTTTATTATTTTTTTTTTAGAATGTAGAATGTTTGTATCAGAAATGATTTATTATTATACTTTCATTAAACTTGAAAGTAAGTTTGGAAATTTTATAAAAGCCCTTAATCTAAACGCGTTGTGTTTACTGCAAATGACATCTTACTAAAAACTTGTTGCTTATATAATTAACTTGTTTAAAAGGGACGAAAGCTCTAACAAGTTAGATGAAATTCATTAAAAAATTTATTTTTCAAAAAATGTTATTGATCTTATTAAAAAAAAAAAAATTAATTTATACCTAGAATATGTGTAATCATTACTTTTTAATCTTCAAAAGACCTTGATCTTTTATCATATTTATTTATTAACTTTTATTTCCTGTTAAAAAAAATGATTAATTGATGAATAGAGAAATGTATAACAAGAAATTTCTAATTTCATTGTATATCGTAGGATATTGAACGGATTGAAGGAATAAAAATAAGAATATTAAATGAATTTCTAATTCTAAGTTAAATTAGTTTAATTTTTTTACTTTCTCTTAACTATGTATATATGTAATATATATATAGAGAGAAAGTATTGGATTCATGTCAAAAATTCGATGTCGAGATTTTGATGGATCTTCACGTTTTGAGGTCCCCTGAATCCAAAAAATCTGGTGTGACTGGCGCACAGCACACAACTTTCTCTTACCTTCGGTAATCGAAAGTTGTGCACTGTGCTTGTCACACCAGATTTTTTGTGTCGACATGTATTTAGTTCCCGGCAGTAGGGAATATTTGAATTCAGATGTAAAATTTATAAGTATGGGAAAATATTTATATTTTGTTACCATGGCAACCATTTCTCCTATCTTCCCTATGAAGCACAAGAGTAAAGTGTGCTTCAAACAATTTTAATGGGCAAAACGAGAATATACATTTGAAAGAGCATCTAAAAAATAATTGATTTTTGAATTTTAATCAAAATCGTTAGAGCGAATTTTGAGAAAATCGAAAAAACTGAAAAAGTACATCAGTAAAGTACTAGTACTCTTTGGCCGATTTTGATTAAAAGCTTATTTTTCCGGTCCCGGGGGGTGTTTAACTTAAATATAAAATTTCAACCTCCTAGCTCAATTCCTTCATGCTTAAAATTGAACACACACCACACACACAGACACACACACAGACACACACACAGACAGACCATGTCGCAAAAACCACTTTTTTAGATTCAGGGGACCTCAAAACGTGTATATCCATCAAAATCTCGACATCGAATTTTTGACATGAATCCAATACTTTCTCTCTATATATATATTACATATATACATAGGTAAGAGAAAGTAAAAGTGGTTTTCGCGACATGGTCTGTCTGTGTGTGGGTGGGGTGGGTGGGTGGGTGGGTGTGTCTGTGTTCAATTTTAAGCATGAAGGAATTGAGCTACGAGGATGAAATTCTATATTTAACTTAAACACCCCCGGGACCGGAAAAATAAGCTTTTAATCAAAATCGGCCAAAGATTACTAGTACTTTACTGATGTACTTTTTCAGTTTTTTTCGATTTTCTCAAAATTTGCTCCAACGATTTTTTTTAAAATTCAAAAATCAATTATTTTTTAGATGCTCTTTAAAATGTATATTCTCATTTTGCGATTGAAATCTTCTGAAGACCACTTTACTCTTGTATTTCATAGGGAAGATAGGAGAAATGGTTGCCATGGTAACAAAATATAAATATTTTCCCATACTTATAAATTTTACATCTGAATTCAAATGTTCCGTACTGTCGGGAACTAAATATATGTTGACACAAAAAATCTGGTGTGACAAGCACAGTACACAACTTTCGATTACCGAAGGTAAGAGAAAGTTGTGTGCTGTGCGCCAGTCAC
>JAKCPI010025858.1:0-24201 GCA_023213315.1 Euborellia annulipes | reverse complement strand
ATTTTTACTTTCTCTTACCCTATGTATATATGTAATGTATATATAGAGAGAAAGTATTGGATTCATGTCAAAAATTCGATGTCGAGATTTTGATGGATCTTCACGTTTTGAGGTCCCCTGAATCCAAAAAAGTGGTTTTCGCGACATGGTCTGTCTGTGTGTGTGTGTGTGTGTGTGTGTGTGTCTGTGTGTGTGTGTGTCTGTGAACAAAATATCTCAATAACGAAAAAAGCTAGGAGGTTGAAATTTTATATTTAAGTTAGGTACCCCCATGGGACGTGACACGAAGCTTTTGAACAAAATCGGCCAAAGAGTACTAGTACTTTACTGATGTACTTTTCAGTTTTTTTTCGATTTTCTCAAAATTTTGCTCCAACGATTTTTTTTTAAATTCAAAAATCAATTATTTTTTAGATGCTCTTTAAAATGTATATTCTCATTTTGTGATTGAAATCTTCTGAAGACCACTTTACTCTTGTACTCCATAGAAAAGATAGGAGAAATGGTTGCCATGGTAACAAAATATAAATATTTTGCCATACTTATAAATTTTGCATCTTGAATTCAATTGTACCCTACTGTTGGAAACTAAATACATGTCGACACAAAAAATCTGGTGTGACAAGCACAGAACACCACTTTCGATTACCGAAGGTAAGAGAAAGTTGTGTGCTGTGCGCCAGTCACACCAGATTTTTTAGTAAATTTTCCCTTGTGGCTCAAATAATCACTCCATATTTCCATGTAGTGAAAATCATTCGACCTTTTTTTTTTTCTTTATTAAGGTAGGCCATCCCTTGCCACACAATAAGTACATTTAAAAAATACATAAATATCCAAAAAATACAGCGTAACTTCAAAAGATAAACAAAAATACAATATGGAAAAAAATTAAAAACACTAACAATACAATATTAAAATAAAAAACAATAACAATAGGCCTACAAGGCCTTATTTTTTCAAAAAAAAAAATTCTATAAATTCAACTACTGTCACACTTAGAGAAATCCCCATGTCACAATTAGTAACGTTTTGTCCAGACCCCTTCCCCCATAACGCGTTACGTAATCTGTGGACGACACCTAAGTGATATTGTACTGATGGCAACGGGGCAGGACGTTCCACATTCTGATTCCTCGGGGTCACCTATCCAATTAAAAGAAAAAATAAAAATGTCTATCGTTTTTTTGATAAGTTGATGAATTCTCTATTAAAATTTCGCCGAAAATATTTAAAATTCCATCAAGTCAATAGTCATTTTATTATGACAATAAGCAAGGGCTGAGAGCAACTTTCAACAGCCATAAATAATCCCTGATAGCGAGCAATATTAATAATTAGAAAGACCACCAAGTAGGGGGTGGGGGTGGGGTATGCGATGATCCTCTTGCCTAATTGCAGACGGCCATCTTGATTTATAGCCCAAGTTATGAAGCCTCCCTCGTGGGCGCGCGCGCCCCTTGGAATTTGTCCTTAATCACGAGCCAAGGCGCAAAATAGAAACGCCCAGTAAATATTACATTTTTTCCCTTCCGTCTTGGGAGTATTTTTATGACCTGGAAGGGTTTTTTTTTCCTCCATCCCCCCATTTAGGCACCATTTGGCTACGAGAGAGGGCACAAAGTCCCCAAGTTTAGTTTAATCGTTCGCGAATCGTAAAAAAAAAAAAGAGAAATATACAATTAACTATTAAATTTTCTTAAAGGTATTCATTCATTTCGTTTATTTTAAAAAGAGGAATTAAAAGAAAATTTATTATCTGGAAGTTAATAATAAAGAGATGGCAAGTACAGTGAATAACCTCAACGTATTAGTCAAGATTGAATTTATTTTCCTACGAGGTGAAATAAATTATAATAATGTTGAAACAGCAATTTAGCCAGGCAAATAGCTGTAGTAGGATAAATTTTCTCTATTTTTACTTCAGCCCACAACGACGTTTCGGTCGTCTATGCGGCCAACTTCATGGTTAGGGCAAGGGTAAGCCCTCTGATGTTTTGATAGACTTCCAGTAAAAGTCTCCTCTTGAACTACACTGTAAAAAAAAATCTTAATTTTAGTGTGTTTTTGAATACTATATTTACAAATTTCCCTTGTAAATGATATCTACTATGTATTTATCTACTAAATTTACAAATGTATGCGTTCAAATATTTACAACAAACATTTTAAAATTACAATTTTCTTCGAAAAATAGAGTATGTATTGTAATTTTACATACATTGTATAGTATTTTTCGTTAAAAATTGTATTTTTTCTCGAAAGCAGTTTAGGGATTCTAAAATTACCACACAATTGCACTCTAATTTTCAAATGTCATTCTAAAATTACAATACATTTTCATTCTAATTTTCAAACGACTTTCGAAAATTACAATACATTTGTAAATGGTTTTTGCAAAGATTTACTTAAATTGAGTATGTTTTTGTGTAGGAAATATGCTTCCTAAACAATTGTAAAATTACAAAAAAATTTTTTACAGTGTAGAGACCAGAGAGTATTATTCATTAACTTTCTATTCAAGTCTCTCATCCAGATTTAATATATTGATATACGCAGGAAGAATAAGAAATAATATAAAGAGTTAATATTTTTAATAAATTCGGTCCTTTTTTAGGACCATCTTCAGAGCATTAGGGCCAGGAGATGATCCAGAGGTGTTTCTTGAGGGGGGGGTTAATTACTCCCTTTACTCCCCCCTCCCTGATTAGGGCTGTCATATTAAGAAATTCAACTTTACATCAATAGAGTTGGTCTTTATAGATAATAGAATACATATATATTTTTTTTAAAGTGTTAGTTGAAATGTATGTTCGATGGTAAAGACTGCAAAATTGCGTCTGCTCTTACCAAGCTCAGTTTATGAATGAATTGATTATTAAATATTTTTCTCTTAATCGCCAATCGTTGAATTTGAAAGTCTGTGAATTAAGTCATGCATTTGTCTACTAAATTTACAAATTTATGCGTTCAAATATTTACAAAAAAAAAAAAAAAAAAAATTTAAGATTACAATATTCTTCAAAAAATAGAGTATGTATTGTAATTTTACATACATTGTATAGTAATTTTTGTTAAAAATTGCATTTTGCACTCTAATTTTCAAACAGCTTTCGTAAATTGCAATTTAGTATGTTTTTTTTCTTACCTTTATATATTAATATATATATAGAGAGAAAGTATTGTTCATTCAAAAATTCGATGTCGAGATTTTGATGGATCTTCAGTTTTGAGGTCCCCTGAATCCAAAAAGTGGTTTTCGCGACATGGTCTGTCTGTGTGTGTGTGTGTGTGTGTGTGTGGGGGGTGTGTGTGTGTTCAATTTTAAGCATGAAGGAATTGAGCTAGGAGGATGAAATTTTATATTTAAGTTAAATACCTCCCGGGACCGGAAAAATAAGCTTTTAATCAAAATCGCCAAAGAGTACTATTACTTTACTGATGTACTTTTTCAGTTTTTTTCGATTTTCTCAAAATTCGCTCTAACGATTTTGATTAAAATTCAAAAAATCAATTATTTTTTAGATTCTCTTTCAAATTATATTCTCGTTTTCCCTCAAAATTGTTTGAAGCACACTTTACTCTTGTATTTCATAGGGAAGATAGGAGAAATGGTTGCCATGGTAACAAAATATAAATATTTTCCCATTTTATAATTTTGACATCTTAAATTTCTAATATATTGGCGGAAACTAAATATATTTGACACAAAAATCTGGTGTGACAACACAGAACACAACTTTCGATTACCGAAGGTAAGAGAAAGTTGTGTGTGTGCGCGTCCCGTGTTTATGTAATTTGCTTCCTATGCAATTGTAAAATCAACAAATATTTTATACAGTGTATATTGTATAAAGCAAGGTATTAATATGGGACTTATGCCCAATCCACCCACAATTTAATATAACTTAAAATAAATATCACAACATGCAACGTTGTAAATTTTAGTGATATTCTGCTGATTTATTTGTGATTTAATATTATAAGACTTAAACGATACTGTTATTTATTAATAAATATATATTGGGGGTCCTGCATCTTTATTCACGCCATTTGGGTCTTGAAACATGATTTTATTTTCAATCAGAGAACGTGTTATCTTAGCAACGAACGTGGTTAGCAACGGATGACAATGAAAGTTTGTTAAATTTCATACTTAACCCCCAAATATTTAAGCCCTCGATTTCGGGGGCTTAGCAATGACTTAAGCTAAAAAACAATATTGATAATATAATATTAATTAACTAATAATAATACATTTTTTGGATTCGATTTCGATTTTTCTTATAAAAAACATGAACAATATGAACTATATTTTCGAGGATGATCTATATTATATTAGAGGAGGGTCTGTCGGTCCATCCGTCTGTCACGCTCTGACCAACTTCCCGTTGGAATTTTGAAACGAAATTTTCCAGTCTTATATTAGTAGAGCTGTGTTTTTCAATCTTTTTGAATTTACAGGTTGAAAAAATTCTGGCGATTCTCTTGGTTCATGACCGACAAAAAGATTGTAATTCAAAAGACTATGTAAGTTATATGATTTTCTCTATTTTGGTACCTATTTCCCTTCTCCATGAAATTATGTTTTTATTATCGTGTAGAACTTTGCCTTTTTCCTTTTCCCCTACCCTCCGTGTAGGGCTTCGCCACCCCTAGGGGTCCCGACCCACAGATTGAAAAACACTGTTATAGAGTGACATATCGTTATTAATATTTATATATAGTAGCCTATATATAAAATTGCTATTAATTAATCAAAAATCATGAAAATTAATATTTTGTTTCTGATTTTCTCATTTTTCTGAAATTAATATTTATAAACAATATGTATTTAATTTAGTTTATGATTATTAAAAAGAAAAATTATTAAATTAAAAATAAATCACCAGAATATCACTAAAATTTACAACGTTGCCAGGTTGTTGATACTTAATTTTAAGTCATACTTAAGTGTGCGGTGCGATTGGGCATTAGAAAAAAGCAGAGAATTCAGATTTTAAGAATGATATTATTATTTTTTTTAAAATAGAAATGCAAATTTATTTTTTTACACCAATATATCAAAATACAAAAAGGAGTTGAAAGCGCCAGACAAATTATAAATCATATTCTATTTGATGAATTTTTTTTTTAAATCTCTGTCAGTTTGTTTAACGAGAAAAAGAAGAAGAAGAAGAAGGAGGGAGAGGGGAGGGGGAGGAGGCGTTGTTGGACATGTTGGACAACCTGAACCTGAACCTGAACTTGACCTCTGTTCTCTTTTGGTGATTAAAGCCACGGGGCGGTCACTTCAAAAGAAATCCGCAAAATGCCCACCATATGAGATGAGAGCCCCCTCGAATAAAAACGTTCACGTTGACAATAATTAATAAATTTTAACATTTTACGGTTAAATAGCTTTAAAAAAAAAAAAAAAAATTATATCGAGATAATTAAATGCACATTTTTGGGAAGGCAAAAGCTTCCGACTCGTAAATGAAGTTTCTATTTAATTATTAGACAAAATAAGAACAACTCGGCACTAAAAAAATTATTGAAAAATAAAATAAAAAAGAAATCCGATGGGGGCGACAGACACATCACATTACTTTGTTTTCAGAGAAAGTTGTGCGAGGTTCTGAATTGTATCTTTGTTTGTTTTTTAATAAAAAATAATTTATTCTACTTAATTTAGAAGCGGGCGTGATTAAATATGTTAGTTAGAAAAGAAGAAGCAGTCTTTCGCGACGTTTCGGTTAAATTTATAGAGCCATCAAGGAGTTGTCAAATCTATCCATATATAGAATATTACCCCCTCTCCTGTAATTAACGGTTATCGGAAAGTCTTAAATGGCCCAAGTTACCGAAAAGACTGTGTGAATGTGTGTGAGAGTGTGAGTGTGAATGAGAAAAAAGTGTAAGTGTTAAAAAACAAAGAACCTCTCCTTGCCAAATAACAAAAATTCAAAAGTCTTTGCCTACATTATTGGTAGATTTGATTCTTTTATATGGCAATCTCCTTGCACTTGAAGTCCAATTAATTTAGACCGAAACGTCGTGAGTTTTATTTCTGAAGGGACTGTAGGAAGATAGCACTTACCCAAGACTAAACGGAGCCAGTGTACACTCTAAAAAAATTTTGTATTTTTACAATTGTTTAGGAAGCGAATTTCATAATCAAAAACATACTAAATTTAGAAAGTCTTTGCAGAAACCATTTACAAATGTATTGTATTTTTAGAAAGCTGTTTGAAAATTAGAGTGCAATTGGGTGGTAATTTTAGAATCCCCAAACTGCTTTCGAAAAAAATACAATTTTTAACGAAAATTACTATACAATGTTTGTAAAATTACAATACATACTCTATTTTTCGAAGAAAATTGTAATTTTAAAATGTTTTTTGTTGTAAATATTTGAACTCATAAATTTGTAAATTTATTAGATTAATGCATAGTACACTGTTAAAATTTTTTTTGTAAATTTACAAATGTTTAGGAAGCATATTTCCTATACTAAATTTAGTAAGTCTTTGCAAAAACCATTTATAAAATTATCTACAATATTCGTCTCAAGCATTTTTTCGTATCTTCAACGAGCGAAGAGTGCAAGGGATACAAGAGTATATAGCGAATAAGGCTATATAGACTATATTTAATTATTATTTAAAGCTAATAATTCAATTAAAATATCTTTATATATAAATAATTCGCTAATGTCCGTCTGTCCGTCTGTCACGCTCTATTTGACGAACTTGCCGTTGGAATATTGAAACGAAATTTCATCTGCTTAAAGAGGATCTTCTCGGGATTACAGGAAAATTATTTTCACCCGAAATTCCTATAACTTTTTGAGCTATTACTTCTTAAAATTACGATTTCTCCAATTAAGAAAAGTGCGAGAGTCCGCCGCAGGCGGGCGCCGTGGCTAGTTATTATTTATATTATTTAAAACTAAAACTAAATTTTAAGATTCCTTAAAAAAAAGTGCCAAACTTTTCATGACGTCACACTTTCCCAAAAACATTTTTGAATCAAAATTTCCAGTCTTCTTTTTCAAGACTAGAATTAGTACAAATTGAATTCATTATTTAACAATAAAAAAAAAAAAAAATTCCGAAAGGTATTTAATTTGATTTTCTTCCTTCTTATTATTATTATTTTTTTTAAACATTCTTTTATTATCAAAGTTAAGACGCGATGAGTGGAATTCCAGAGTTAATTTCTTTATCTATTTATTTTTGTATTCGTCAGACAAAGAATTTTCACGGCGATTGCCGGCCTCTTATTTTTTTATTTTATTTTTAATTTCTCTCCCGATAAAAGCGCCTGCTGCCTGTTCGCTTGGCTGCCCAATCGCGTATATACAATGGAGCCAAAAAAAAAAAGAGAGGAGGGGTAAAAGCTCCACCTAATTTGGATTCAAGATGCATTCCAGTAAACGAACAAAATATTCAAAAAAAAAAAAAAAAGGAAAAAAATCATAAATAATAAAGAAATAATTAATAAAATCTTCACATTGAGAGAAAATGCGCTGCTGTGATGCAGGCAGCAGTCAAAACAATTCGTTTTACAAAATTTCGTCTTGTCCACATATAACAATATTTTAAATATTGGCATAAGGGCATGCCACCTATTTACAGTGTGTTCCAAAAAGAATGCACTGACCCCTGCACGTTGTTTGAAAATAAAAAAGATCAATCGATTTTAATCTGGAAGTTTACTCGTAGATCCTGCAGGATTGCATTATTCAGGCATGGGCGTAGCCAGACATCTTGTTAGGGGGGGGGCAACGCCTCGTAAGAGGGGTTGCAATTAATATATACATAGATTATTAATTATTTATTTAGATAAAAAAAAAATTAAATTAATGTAATGGATTGTGGCGTTAAAAAAAAATTCCCTATGAGAAAAATATATTTATTTGTTTGTTTTTTTAATTTTTAGGACAAGCCAGGGGGGGCAATGGCCCCCCTGCCTCCCCCTGGCTACGCCCATGTATTCAGGAGTATCAAAACAAATGATTGTTTCAAATTTTATAATTAATTGCAAAGCCGACTGGATTCTGTACAGTAATTAACAGTTTCGGAGTTCAAATGTCTCCATCCTCAGGCAGTAACAAAGATTTTACATTTATTTACTATCTGAAATCTTTGTTACTGCCTGAGGATGGAGACATTTGAACTCCGAAACTGTTATTATGATGTACTTTTTCAGTTTTTTTTTTTCGATTTTCTCAAAATTCGCTTCAACGATTTTGATTAAAATTCAAAAATCGATTATTTTTTAGATGCTCTTTCAAATGTATATTCTCATTTTGCCATTGATATCTTCTAAAGACCACTTTACTCTTGTACTTCATAGGAAAGATAGGAGAAATGGGAAAATATACATATTTTCCATGTTTATAAATTTTACATCATGAATTATAATATATCGGAGGCCCTCGAGCTTGGCGTAGTTGGTAGCGCGCCTGCCTTGTATACCAAGGGTCGAGGGTTCGGATGCCAGTCAGTTCGATGATTTTATTTAAGCCATTTGGATACCAAATATATATAAAGATTAACATATACCGGCATAGGCGCCGGAACTGGGGGGGGGGCAAGGGTACCCTTGCCCCCCCTGGCATCCTATAGGGGGGGGGCAGAGGGGAAATTTCTTCTTTTATTTCATTTATTTTAAAAATGATATATTTATACTTTTGAAAAATAAAATCTTCTAAATTAAAAAAAATCAAAAGAGTAAGAAATTCATTTTTCTTTTTTCCAAAATTTTTGATAAAATCACTAGCAAATTTTTTAAAATTTTAATTTTATTAAAATTGTGATTTTATTTAAAATTTTTAAAGCTTTATAGTAGATTTTTTTTTGTTTTATACTCTATGAACATATTAAATTATTTTAATTTTCTAAAAAAAATTTTGCCCCCCCCCTGATTCAAATTCGTTCCGGCGCCCCTGCATACCGGTACATATATATAAGAGAAAGTAAAAAAGTTTGTGTTTAAAAACAAAAAATACCCTTTCTTTGTAAAGTCATCGCCTTCATAGAAAGGTTCCCTTTCATACAGAATATAAAGCATTATGCAAAAGATCAAATTCACAATTAAATCCTTTTATTTCCAAGAGACAGACGAGCGGTTGGCAACCCTTTTATTTCTTTCATATTCAATCTTGTAAATCAAACCGATTAAAATCTCCCAGGATAGAGAGATAGATCTTCTAAGTTCACTTTCATTTGAATAAAAAACAATTCCTCTCGTCTAATTGAGCTTTTGTTTTCCATATTTTTTTCTTTTTTTTTTTTTTGCCCGAGTTTCCTGTGAGAAAAATCCCTCAAAATAATCCCCCTCACTATTCTTTATTAATTAGGATAAATATACTGTATATTATTTGTCCTATTGTAACATTTCGTTCTCAGAGGAACAAAAAAGTGATGGCAGAGTAAAAAATTTTAATTAGATTTCGATGACGTTTCGGGAACGCATCATCCCCATCTTCAGGATAAATTATTGATACTGCTTAAGTCAGAGTTTTCCAAACTGTGACTAGCCACAGTTGAGGAAATTTTCAAATAAAATAATAAATAAAAAAAATACTGTATTTTATTTTATTAAGTTAAGGAAAGAGGGGGAAGGTTTTACGTTAAACATACTGTATTTATAATTGGAAATTTTTAATACACCTCAGGTTTCACAAGTTTTTAAATGATTTCTGACTAAAAATATTTCTTTTTTTTTTTTTTTTTTGTTTGCATTAGTTTGTATTAATAAAATTTTTTTTAAATTTTTCTCTTTTTAGTACATTTATAAAAGCGTTGTTTTAAAATTGTTTTTTTAAATATTATTTTATTTAGCACTTCTTCATCAGCTAATGCCACATTCAAGTAGATGAAAAAAGTGCTAATAAAATATTCGGAGAAAACATTCTTGCCAAGAAAGAAGCAAACACCTATCCTCATGTATACAAGGTGGCACGCCACATTCTTTCGTAAATCTTCTAACTAAGAGCACACGAAAATAACAGATTTATTCTGAAACTAGATCTTCTCCCGAGTAAAATGATATACAACACCTTTGCATATTGTATATACAAGAAATTTGTTAACTTAAGTTGCACTTGGAGCATCGTTAATTGCCATTTAAGGAAAAAAAAATTAAAATATAATTTAATAATGAATGTGGGATTTTAAAATATTTTTTTTTCTTTTTGATTAATTAATTAAATCTTTTTTAAATTTTGAATTATTTTATTTTTTTTTTTTGATTAATTAAATCTCGAAAAATTTTAAATTTAATTAATTTTTTTTTGATTAATTAATTAAATCTCTTTTAAATTATAAAATTATTTTTTATTTTTCATTAATTAATTAAATCTCCTTTAAATTTTGAAATTAATTTTTTTTTTTACTTAATTAAATCTCTTTTAAATTCCACAATTATTTATAAACAAAATTTTCAAAAATTTAACCCTAACTCTGATTAGTATTCCGTAGCTGACGGGATTTCCTTCTTACCTGGTAGGCTATTATCTTAGGATTTTTAGTCCAAATAGCCCAGAGGGTGTTTCCATTGTTCTCTAACAATATCAATTGTATTTTGCTCTTAATCTCTGTGCACGCGAGTGAATAATTTGTCTATTAATGTGGCAACAACCCGTTGGCCGGTGGCAGTTGGCTCTTCTTCTTTTGTAAATACTTGCGAGGTACCTCTCCTTAACACTTGAGCAAATGCATTGTCGGATTAGTTTCGCAGAGGCCTGCCTGCCTGCTTCCTTAATCCGCGTGCTCTTTCAAGGGTGAACCTATTTTCTTTTTTTTTAGCAATTCCTCAACACACACTAAGAGGATTTTTTTTTTATTGTTGAGTGCGTTTAGAGAATTAACTTTATGTTCGTCGAATTCAATTCATCCCTTGATAGAAAAAAATGCATTCGGGATTTTATTGCTTTTCTCATTTAATTGGAACGAATTTCCTATTTCTCTACCCTTTTTTTTAATTCGACTCATTATCTCACTTTAACCTCCCTACCAAAAACCATTTTAAACACGATTCCAAACAATCGATGAAAACTCAAAATTAGATTTTATCAACTTTAGAAACACTTAAACTTCAAATTTTCAAAATTTTGAAATTTCAATTTTAAAACCATTTCGAAAGACAAGAAAATCCCCCCCTGCCCCCCCCCCCCCACACCACCACAAAATTTTATTTTATTTTCATTCCACATTTTTCTCTTTTAGACTTTTCAATTTTCCCCATTTTACTACTTTTTCAAAAAGAAATTTCCCATATTTACATTCATTTCCACTAAACACCAAAAATTTTTTTACTAAAGTTGAATGAATTTTCTTATAACTTAATTAATTCATTAATGAAAAAAATAAACATTTTTATTATGATAGTTATTGACAAACAATTGTGGAATTTAAAAGACAAATTAATTAATTTTATTTAATATATTTCATTATTTATTAAATTTTAATTATTTTTATTAAAATTAAATTTTAATTGGCTTAATTGTTTTAATTTTTCCTTAAATGGCTATTAGAGATGCTCCGAGTGCAACTTAAAAAAAAACTATTTTTAACAAAATTCCTATAAATTCATATATAAGTGTGATATATCATTTTACTCGGGAGAAGGTGGAGATTCAGAATATGGAAAAAATATGATTATAAATATAAACAAATTTTATCCTACTTCCTTACATAGAGTTTTATTTTAACTATTTTATGTCATCAACAAAATAAATTAATTACCTCAAATCACTTTTTAAGATCCATCGAAATTTAATATTAGACTTCGAACTTTTTTTTTTTGACAATTATAAAGATAAAGAAGAAAAAATTAAACAGTTATATTTTTATTTGTATTAGTTTCTTTTTTTTTTTTTTTTATAAAAGAACACACCCCCAACAAAAAACAACAATTATTTTGTTGGAATTAAATTTTAATTTGTTTGATTTTTTTTTAAAAGGAAAATAAGGTTTCCTCAAGTGGAAAATAAAATATTTTTTTTTTTTAAAAAAATTGGAAAAAAATTTTATAACAAACCACGGAAAGGCCCCAGAATACCCCTTCTAATTATATGTTTTTTGTAAAATTTCATCTTTCTAGGTTTGAGAGGTTCTAAATTATTTTTTGCATGTTTATTTCCCTTTTCGTAAAGAATATTTTAAATTTTTATAAAACCCTAACATGTTTGAAAGTAATATCAATTAGAGTTTTTCGTATTCAAAAGCGAAATGAATTTTTTATTATTCATTAACAATTCAAGAATAAAAATTTTGTTGCTTTTTTTTTCTGCTACTGCTGATGATGATCGACGTGTCCCGCAGCATCCAGAGGTCGTTTCCGGTCAGCCTCTCCATGTCAACAGACCTGCCCCCTCCCCTCCGTCCCCCGGGGGCTTCACGGAATTGTTTCCATTGAATCATGGGACATCTTCCAAGCTATGTTCTCCTCTACTCTGAGATCGTAAAAGAAAAAAAGAAAAAAAAAAAGATTAAGATCTTTTCGAGATACATGGCATGAATAATTCTTGAAAATAAATAAAAATAACAACTGCAACAACAAAAGTACTAATGGACTTGAGAAAGAGGATTAGTAAGTGATTAAAATCGAACGACTTTTGTTCAATTTTATTTTTCATCCTAAAGGCGGAAACACACACTTGACAAGCATGCATGTGCAATCATTTTTGCACAAATTCCCTTCGGCACAAGCATGCTTGTGTAAGAAACAGCTTATGTCGAAAATTAACCTAAAAATGTCAAACTCGCAAGATAACAATTCACTTGCTTTAAACAGAGACACAATAAATATTAATATTTAAATTGAAATATTAAATTAATAAATATCAAATGACAAGACGTCTATAAATTGGCGGAGAGTTTATTTAAATTCAATCGAGCATCAAGCGGCTTGCACAATTAAAATGCTTGCGCAAAATTCTCTTACAAAAAGATGCTTGTCAAGTATGCAGTTACGTGTGTAACTGCTTTAAAAAGGGATTAAAATTTGAAGTAAAGGCGTTGAAGAGATTCCTTCCTGGGAGGTAGAAATTGGAAGGGGAATATTTAGAAAAAAAAAAAATCAATTTGCAGTTAAATTGTTTCTCGCCAAGTTTTCTTAATTAAATTCCCAAATTGTCTATTGATAAATTAATAATCTATTGTTCCAGGAAGTGTTTATTAAATATTTCTCCATCGTGGGAGAAAATTTTTATAATATTGAATAAATTAATATGAGCGTCTCGTAGGAATATCTAAAAGCAACAGAGGTTCTAATTTTACTTTCTCTTACCTCTATATATATATATGTTAATACAGTAGATATAGAGAGAAAGTATTGGATTCATGTCAAAAATTCGATGTCGACATTTTGATGGATATATACGTTTTGAGGTCCCCTGAATCCAAAAAAGTGGTTTTCGCGACATGGTCTGTCTGGGTGTCTGTGTGTCTCTTCACTTTTAAGCATGAAGGAATTGAGCTATGATTTATGATATGATGATATGATGGCTGAAATTTTATACATAAAAAAAACACCCCCCGGGAGGGTGAAAATAAGCTTTTAATCAAAATCGGCCGAAGAGTACTACTACTTTACTGATGTACTTTTTCAGTTTTTTTCGATTTTGTCAAAATTCGCTCTAATGTATTGGATTCCTCATATCATAATATCCAGCCATCAAGAAACAACTAGTTAACATCACCACCATAACTTCGCTCTAACGATTTTGATTAAAATTCAAAAATCAATTATTTTTTAGATGCTCTTTAAAATGTTTATTCTCGTTTTGCAATTGAAATTGTTTGAAGCACACTTTACTCTTGTGCTTCATAGGAAAGATAGGAGAAACTGTTGCCATGGTAACAAAATATAAATATTTTTCCATGTTTATAAATTTTACATCTTGAATTTTTTTTTTTTATCCAGGGTAAGGCCACACCGCCATCCCTTACAATACACATCTTGAATTATAATATATTGGCGGAAACCAAATATATGTCGACACAAAAATCTGGTTTGACAAGCACAGAACACAACTTTCAATTACCGAAGTTAAGAGAAAGTTGTGTGCTGTGCGCCAGTCACACCAGATTTTTTCATTATAGAATAATAGCTGAGTATTGACTATCAAAATAAAAGAACACCCATCTTTAAGCGAATGAATTTTTTTTTCTTTTTATTTTATTACTTTCCCTGACTTGTAGAGTTCTAATGTACTGTAGGAAACTAAATACAGTAGGTATATACCGATTAGTAAATTTTCGATTTAACTCTGGTTTATTTGTAAAAATTACAGCGTTTCGGCCACTCATTCTGTGGCCTTCTTCAGGTACAATTCAGCTAAGATTACAAAGGTTGTTACATCTGTGACAATCTCAATTGAATTAGTTGAGAAAACAAGATGGCTGCCGCTTCTCGACATGCACACCTTTAAAAAATGTTGACAATGCAAAATAAGAGTCCATCTAGAGCAAATTTTCTATTGAAATTTGTTTTTCTCTATATCTCTAAAACTGTGCCTGATGGAAAAATTCTAACTTCATATCTGAATTCAGTATAAATAAATGTACTGTATTTACTAATCATATTTCTAGTAGACCAGTGTTATTATTATTTGAATATCTACTAATAAAAAAAAATGATTACCGAATCCGCCATTATTATTCTAGTCATAAAATCAAACAATTACTATAGTCTCTCTGTTTTTGCAATAAAATCATTTTAAAAAAATTCACGCCAACGTTATATGACCGAACCTGGTGGCAGGCAAGCAGGCAGGCAACGCAAGGCACGTGACAAGCATCCCGCACCGCCTCAATGTAAACAGACATAAAAGTCCCAAAACGCTAATAGGCAACGCGCTCGGCCTGTTTGACGTCTCTATTACATACATACATACATACACGGGCGCATTAACATTAAATCCGGCCCTTAGTCAGTAAATACGCATAGAGTTGGGAAATACTCACTCATTAGTGGCCTGCTGCTGTTCGCTAAATTAAATACCGCGCGCGGAAAAATTATTCATTTTCTAAGAACACAAATAACTTAAATAAACTTGTTCATTATTTTATAGACATGATAAAAAAAGAAGCGGTATGTCTTTCGTTAACGATAACTCAAAAACGATTATTTAGCCGCCCATCGTCGGCGGACTTCGCCCCCCTGGACCCCCGCCAAGCGGATCCTCGACCTTTTTTGAAAAAAAAAATTATAATTTCTCTATTCCAATCCAGTGCCTGCTTAAGGATTTGTTTACATTCATAGAATACATAAATGCAACGAATACATAAATATTCCTCTATACATTTCCTATATGAGAAATTGTAACTTTAAGAATTAATAACTCAAAAAGTTAAAGGAATTTTAGAACGAAAATAATTTTCCTGTAATCCCTAGAAACTCCTCTTTAAGCATAAAAAATTTGGTAAAATTTGAAAATCGTATAGTTTAATTCTTGGTCCGGCTTGAAGAATAAATAAAACAAATTTTTCTTAAAAATTATGTTTTTTTTATATCAGAGCATTCTTTTGAACATCTGGCTTACAAGTCTGTACAAGATACACTTGTTTCGACACCATGAATTGCCGTCTTCAGAGCCAATTCAACTACAAAGAATATACAAATTTAATGATACAATCCTGTAAATATATTTCCTTAGACATTATTTTAATTAAATTACTCTCCACTAAACATATTTACTATAGAGAAAGTGAATTTTTAACAAATATACAACATAAAACCTTCAATCTGAAAGAAACAGATCAATGTTAAAAATAAAATATATACAATAAGAATTGTAATCTTATAATAATTTTAACAAATTTATTGTATATATTTTATAAATTTAATTTTATAATAATTTTACTTTTTTTTTTTTTTTTTTAACATTGATCTGTTTCTTTTAGATTGAAGGTTTTATGTTGTACATTTGTTAAAATTCGCTAAAAGAAAAGTAAATATGTTTAGTGGAGAGGTAATTTAATTGGGAAATATATTTACAAGATAGTATCATTAAATTTGTATATTCTTTGTAGTTAAATTGGCTCTGACGACGGCAATTCATGGTGCCAAAACAAGTGTATCTTGCGCAGAATTTGTAGTGTTTGACATTTTATAATTTAAATTTTACATTGGTTTATATGACACTTGTTATTAATGTTTGTATATTTTGGGTATCTACGTTACCTATTATTTTTTACAAATATTTTTACTAAATAACAGGTATCTATCGTAGATACCCAAAATATACAAACATTAATAACAAGTGTCATATAAAACAATGTAAAATTTAAATTATAAAATGTCAAACGCTACAACGTGTAAGCCAGATGTCCAAAAGAATGCTCTGGTATAAAAGAGAAGAAAATTTGTTTTATTTATTCTTCAAACACCATCTTGAAGTGACCAAGAATTAAACTACTTATTGATCTTCAAATTAATTATTTGCTAGTCTACACTAAAAAATTAGGTTTCAAAATTCCAACGGGAAATTGCCCAAATAATAACAGACAGACGGACATTAGCGAATTATATAAATAGATTTATTTATTTGTTAAACAATCTCCGATCGTTCTCTTCACTTATCATCGCCTGTTATCTTTTCAAGATGTCTATGTTAGAAACGCAAGATCCAAAGCACAAGTGTGACGTATTTATTACTGTCCTGGATCGTTGAAGAGATTCATTTAATTCAAAGATACTCATCTCTTTGAGGGTTTGATATTCTCTCGTCTTTTTTTTTTTTTGAATTGAATTATTGGGCTCTTTATCTTTTAATGAAAAAAAAAAACCCATGAAAAATTGATATTTCACTACTTCTATATAAAGTTAAAAGCTAAAACAAAAATTCAACTCAAAGGCCATTTTAGGTAACTGGTTTCAAGTCCTCAATAATTGCTTTTTCTATAAATATTTGTGAATAGTGACAAAAAAGTCAATCTATGCAGTTATCAAGTCAGAGAGGAAAGGAAGGTATTTGCCACCGGCTCTTGGCTACTTGGCTTCCCATTTGCAGAGCCCTACCAAGGCAGACTTCAAAAAACTACAAAAAAAAGAGAGTGTGGTATTAGAGTTTTCTAGTAATGAAAGTATTAACGTGTAAAATAAGCAAAATTAATACATTTACCAGGTAAAAATTATCGTTGTATTTGGTACTGTACTATGAGAATAAAAAAAAAAAATTTAATTATAGGCCCTTTAACAAATTTTATTATTTTTAATTTGAGAGATTTAATTCTTCTTCTTCTTTCCTCGCCTGATTATTCCCGGGGTGTGGGGTCGGCGGTTCATGGGTTTTTCTACGACTGGGAAGGAATAGAACAGGCCGGCCCGTCGCACGGTCTGACGCCTGATGAAAAGAGGAAGGAAGAGACTGACATGTAAAGAATAGAAGGACTACCAGTCCCAGCTCGGGTAGCTCGTGGTCGCCATCCACGTACCCACAAGATGTGGGCCCCTGAGCAATGAGAGATTTAATTATTACCTATAATTAATTGGTTTTGGTTTTTCATAAAAATAGAGAGAAAACCCAATTCTTTCTTATGAGAAAATACAAATTTTTTGAGCCTCCCCATTTGGGGATTGGAGGGCCCAAAGATTTTTCTCGGCTCTCAATACACTAAAAAATTTGATTTTACAATTGTGTAGGAAACAGGGCTAAATAGTCTGAAAATGCTGAAGCCTATAGCGGCAACAAAATTGAGGGGCGGCGGACAAAAATTGCTTCCCTAAAAAAAAAGGTAAAATGATTTTCGGGGAATAAAAAAAAAAATTTTCCACGAGGTGGAAAAAATTTCGTTTTCGTGGGCGGCATACTTGTAAATCCGGCCCTGATAGAAAGTAAATGGCATAAACAAAAACATTCTTCATTCTTTAGTAAGTCTTTGTAAAAACCATTTACAAATGTATTGTAATTTTTGAAAGCTGTTTGAAAATTAGAGTGCAAGTGTGTCTTAATTTTAGAATTCCCAAACTGCTTTCGAAAAAAAAGTACAATTTTTAACGAAAATTATTATATTGCAATACAATGTAAAATTACAATACATACTCTATTTTTCGAAGAAAATTGTAAATTTAAAATGTTTTTTTTTTTTTGTTGTAAATATTTGAACGCATAAATTTGTAAATTTAGAAGATAAATGCATAGTAGATATCATTTACAAGAGAAATTTGCAAATTTAGTATTTCAAAACACACTAAAATTGACAAATTTTGAGAGGATTTTTAGGATTTAATTTAAAGGGATTTAACTTCATCCTGAATCCTAAACCCTCTAAATTTTTTTTTTTTTTTTATATTTCATTCTATTTTAATATTTTGATGATATTTATGTTCTAGTAAACAGGAAAGTAAAAGAAAGTTGTGTGCTGTGCGACCACTCACACCAGTCACACCCCTCCCCCCTTGGTATATACAAAGCCCGGCGAAGGCTAGTTTGTTAATAATTCCAACTCTGCTTAAATAAATTTTAACAGAATCATTGAAGGAAGCGTTTATAGAAGTAATAGAATAAGAATCAGCTTCAGCAGAGCCTAGAAATTGGTCCAAATAGCATCTTTGCTGCGGTGTCTATAGATAGAAAAGGTCGTTACATTTTATTTGAAAATACAAAAGAGCGCAGAGATTATTGGCTAATGGCTATAAATTGAATTTACGAGACGCTTTTTTTTTCTTCATTACAAAAGCGTTCGACCGGTAAAGCTCTTCTTGTTGTTGTTGTAATAACCGTTCAGTGATGTTGATTTAGTCGCAGCCCTCTCTGTTTGATTTGGTGTCATGATTTATTCAGTTTAGTCGATACGCTTCAAGATATAGAGCAATGGATTCAGGTAAAGTGCAAACAAGAAGGGCTCCGTCCCTCTTCCCTTACTTCTAAAAAGACCTCTTGAGAGGAACGATAAAAAAAAATAATTCATTTTTTTCAAAATAAAAAAAATCTATAAAATAAAAATAAAATAAACCAACATTTTGATATTAGAATTTTTTACAAAAAAAAAAACGGCATTTTTTTTTTGTAAATAACTCGCAAATTATGCGTCAGAGCAAAATTATCATTCTACGTCGAGTGATGAATGCATAAGTGTTAAAATCATAATTCAAAAAGTTTACTTTATTCTAACAGTTTTATTTTTTCAATTTTTTACTTTCTCTTACACTGTAAAAAAAAACCTTAATTTTAGTGTGTTTTTGAATACTATATTTACAAATTTCCCTTGTAAATGATATCTACTATGCATTTATCTACTAAATTTACAAATGTATGCATTCAAATATTTACAACAAACATTTTAAAATTACAATTTTCTTCGAAAAATAGAGTATGTATTGTAATTTTACAAACATTGTATAGTATTTTTCGTTAAAAATTGTATTTTTTCTCGAAAGTAGTTTATGAATTATAAAATTACCCCCATACATTTACACTCTAATTTTCAAATGTCATTCTAAAATTACAACACATTTTCATTCTAATTTTCAAACGACTTTCGAAAATTACAATACATTTGTAAATGGTTTTGCAAAGATTTACTAAATTTAGTATGTTTTTGAGTAGGAAATATGCTTCCTAAACAATTGTAAAATTACAAATTTTTTTTTACAGTGTACCTTTCTATATAAGTCTATATACAATGGCGAGAGTGTCCGTTTGTCTGTCTTTCTTGATCCATTCCGGACCCCATCCCCGATCTATCTAAGAAAAAAATAAATAAAAAATTCAATTATATAACAATTTTTAGTATTATTCATTTGAGAGATTTAATTATTAATTTAATTAATTTTAATTACCTTTATTGCTTTCTCTTACCTACATATGAATATATCAAAAAATTTAGACTTTTTTTCAGTTTTTCGCTTATATCTCGTAAACTAAGCATATTTTCTCTAACATAGCACAATATAAAGTTATAGAGCATTAAATTTGCTAGTTGATAAAACGAATTTGTAGACCCAATATTAACCGAGATACGGCTAATCAAAGTTAGACAAAGTACTTTGATCGACCATAACTAATATTGAGTATACAAATTCATTTTATCAGCCAAATTTTAGTCAAATTCAACTTTGTATCAGGACTATGGTGGACAAAATATGCAGATATAAGCAAAAAACTGAAAAAAGTCCAAATTTTTGTTGTTTGCTCCCCCCTCACAGGGTCCTCGAGGTCGAAAATGTCTAGAGTACTCCCCAAATAAACTGTGAAAATTTCATTAACTTCGGAATACTTTACAGTCACCCGCTATTACTTTTTCTTACCTATATATGTTAATATATAGAGAAAGTATTGGATTCATGTCAAAAATTCGATGTCAAGATTTTGATGGATATACACGTTTTGAGGTCACATGAATCCAAAAAAGTGATTTTTCCGACATGGTCGGTCTCTCTGTCTGGGAACAAAAATTCTCAAGAACGAAAAGAAATAGGAGATTGAAATTTTATATTTACGTAAGCTACACCCCTGGGACGTGATACGGAGCTTTTGAACAAAATCGGCCAAAGAGTACTAGTACTTTACTGATGCGCACTTTTTCAGTTTTTTTTTTTTTTCTATTTTCTCAAAATTCATAAATCAACTATTTTTTTGATGCTCTTTAAAAAGTATATCAGTGAAATTTTTCGTGGAAATCGTTTGTAGTACACTTTACTGAAGTGGAACACCATCTATGAATCTCGTGGTCAAGTTTGGAACTAAAGTGCTAAGAGCAACTAAATATAATCTCGACACAAAAAATCTGGTATGACAATCATAGTACACAACTTTTATTTGCCGAAGGGTAAGTGAAAGTTGTGAGCTATGCGACCAGTCACACCCGATTTTTTTTTATTGTAAATTTTATGACAAATATTCATTGAAAAATAAAATTCAACAACGAGTATAATAAATTAATATGTTTTGTAAGATTATCTATATTGGAGATGTTATGCACGAAGGAACCAAGCGCCATTCACCTAAATCTGAAATAAAGGTTTGCAATTGTAAACAAAACCAATGGGAATTATTTTTTTTCTTGTATTATACAAAAAAAAGTGCATAATAATGTTGTGATTTAAATAAAGAGGTAGATCTTCTTTTTCCCTTATTCGATCATAATAGCGCTTGGTTCCTTTATTCGTCAAAATTTCTTTTTTTTACGAGTTTATAATCTCTGTGTTTATTGATTTTAATAACAGCCTTTGAATGACTTCAAACTTCACAAATCATTTGAATAAAGAAGTCGAGTGAATTTATGTAGTCGCGACCTTGGAAAGTGTGCCTGCCTGCCTGCCTGCCTGCCTGCCTGGCTACAAATTATTATATTCCAGGGGGGTTTAATAGTTAAATTATGCTTGACTAATCTCACCATCTCCAATTTTTTTTTTTTTTTTAATTATATTTTAATAGACACATGTACAGTCAGTTAAAAAAATAAAAAAGGTGTGTGTGAGAAGTAGATTAAATATTTTTTAACAATTTCATGGCTCATCTAAAAACAAATTCCTATTTCTCTGCTAAAATTTATGTAGAAAAAAAAAAAACAGATTGAATTGAAAATATTTTAATTGAATAGATGATAAGTGATTTATTTTCTTAATGGAAAGTGTCTAATAAATATTTTTGCTCCCAACTTCTCTTCTTTATGATGTTCATTTATATTCACTTCTTTTTTTTCTAATCTCAAATAACTCAAAAAAAATAACTTCCCGATTTTTATTTATTTTATATTGACAGGCTGTTAATGAAATTAATCAATCGAATTTTAATTAATTAATTTGATTAAAAAATTACTAGCCGCTCCGCCCCTTTCCTATGGGCGGCCTCCTAATCAAATTTCCATTGTTTGGCCCGAGGCCCCCGGTAAATTTACTTCTTATCGGTACTGTGGTGTTTGCCATAATTGCATTATTTGTTTTAGTTGTGTGACTTGACAAGTATTTTGCTCATTGATTGGTGTGATTTTTCTGTTATTTGTTTGTAATTGTTTCAATCAAAAATACAAATACAAAATAGTGATTATTTTATACAGAAACTAAATAATAAATTTAAAACAATTTGATTCAAAAATAAATTTTATAAATAAATTGACAGAATAAAATTTTATTAAGAAACAGCAAATAATACAAAAATTGTAGAATTTTTAGTTCCAAGCACTAACAGAAAGTCCTTAGAACAGAGCAATTTTTTGAATTGTCAATTAAATTTTTGACTACTGTATTTTTGATTGAAACAATTTCAAACAAATAACAGAAAATCATACTGCATGGACTTAATCATTTCGTACTCTGATTGATAGTCTATATTTTTTTTTTTAGGTATTATAGAATCATGGACTTTGATTTTATCAAGCCCGCCTGCTGCGGACCCTCGCCTTTTCTTAATCATGTGCCGCAATTTTTTAGTCAATTCGATTTCAGGCAATAAAAATCTGGTATGACTGATCGCACAGCACACAACTTTCTCTTACCCTTCGGCCAAAGAGTTCTAGTACTTTACTGATGTACTTTTTCAGTTTTTTTTTTTTCCGATTTTCTCAAAATTCGCTCCAACGATTTTGATTAAAATTCAAAAATCAATTATTTTTTAGATGCTCTTTAAAATGTATATTCTCGTTTTGCCCTCAAAATTGTTTGAAGACCACTTTACTCTTAAACATCATAGGAAAGATAGGAGAAATGGTTACCATGGTAACAAGATATAAATATTTTCCCATACTTATAAATTTTATATCTTGAATTCAAATGTACGGAACTGTCGGAACCTAAATATATGTCGACAGAAAAAATCTGGTGTGACCAGCACAGTAAAAAACTTTCTCTTGCCGAAGGGTAAGAGAAAGTTGTGTGCTGTTCGACAAATCACATCAGATTTTTATTTGTCTAATGAAAGGGTTGTTTTATTGTTTTAAATTAATTTTTCTATATGAACCCATTATGATCCCATGACGTCACAAGCAAACGACAAAAATAGGAAAGTTGAAATTTAATATATAATTATGACGAATTATAAAAAAATAATTGTGAAATTTAATTATTCAATTTTTTAAATATAATTTTTAAAATAATTTAAAATGATTCAAATACTATTTAAATATTGTTCTCAGTTTTTAACATGCCTCTATTGATTTCCCATTTTCCAATTATTAAGTTAAGATTAAAAACGCGATTTTAATACCCTTAATTGAATAATTTTCAGTTAAACGCCTACGATCCGAAAAAAGATTCACTTGCATCGTGCTTTCATAAAACCACACAGTGATTTTTTTCTTTAATAGGTGTTTTTGATTTATTATACAAACCCCAATTGTTAATTTGAGTCAACGTAAAATCAGATGATTAGGGAGAAAATATTGCCGAGAGGGCGGCATGGTCGGAGACTTGAATGCTGCACGCCTCTCTCGGTGGTGGGGGAAGGGGAAAGGCGGGGAGGCAGTGGAGGGGAGGGCATCCGATCCATGGCTGGACCTCCTCTCCTCTCTCTCTCCTTTTTCAGTCTTCAGTCGTGGATGTGTATGTGTATCTCAGAGGGTCATACAAAATTTCACGGCCTGTCTTCGTCCATGTGAGTGTGCGTGCGTGTGTGTCATGCCGTGTTCCCGGCGTTCCTGTTGTTGTTGTTGTTGTTGTTGTTGTCATGATGAATCTGAAACATTATCCGCCGCCTTCGCAATTTGTCAATAATCCGCCTCTCAGCTCTAATTGGTATGTTTATAATTATGGTCTTTCCCTTTCGTTAACGTTTCCCCTTTAATCAATCAGAGTACGAAATGATTAAGTCCATTCATGTTAAAGTGAGTTCGTTCACACTACAAAATTCGCTAGTTCAAAATAATTGCGGGTCTAATCAAATTTCCATTGTTTGGCCCGAGGCCTCCGGTAAATTTACTTCTTATCGGTACTGTGGAGTTTGCCATAATTGCATTGTTTGTTTAGTTGTTTGACTTGACAAGTATTTTGCTCATTGATTGGTGTGATTTTCCTGTTATTTATTTGTAATTGTTTCAATCAAAAATACAAATACAAAATAGTGATTATTTTATACAGAAACTAAATAATAAATTTGAAACAATTTGATTCAAAAAGAAATTTTATGAATAAATTGACAGAATTGAATTTTATTAAGAAACAGCAAATAATACAAAAATTGTAGAATTTTTAGTTCCAAGCACTAAATAAACAGAAAGTTCTTAGAACAGAGCAATTCAAAAGCCCTCAAAATTCATGCTATTT
>JAKCPI010025857.1:0-18424 GCA_023213315.1 Euborellia annulipes | reverse complement strand
ATATATATATTATATAAACACTACGTGTTATAGGAAAGAAAGGCTCTCTCGTTTAAAGATCCAGGTCACCAAGGATCTTCTGGAGAAATGAGAATCCTCCTCACGATGAGTCAGTCACTCTACTCATTCACTAAAAAATAAAAAAATCTCATTTCAACAAAAAAACGTAAAGAAATATACTAAAAAAAAATAATATTGTGGCGGATCAGATGACACACAGTAGGCCTATTAAATAAAGCTGATGGTGGGGGGGGAATTATGAATGACGTCAACACTTTCACTCTCAAGTATTTAATTTGATTAAACAAAAAGTTTATTTGTTTTGAAATACAAATTCTTTTTAAGGATCTAAATTCATTTTTAAAGTGAAACTTTTATTATATCGCCCATCTATCGGCATGTCGCTATTACAAGCCGTGACGTCGTACAATTCAGGTTTCTTTACTACGCTACGAGAGTGCACTACTGTCGCTTTATTATTTATATTTATATATTTTTCATAAATCTATACTCTTATATCAAAGACAAGTCTGTCTGTCTGTTTTGATTATCTATGGTCTGTTTGTAACGCGTAGACTCCGAAACTACTGGACCGATTTTCATGGAGTTTTTTTTTTTTTAATGGGTAGAGAATTTTCCGGGGGTAGTTTTAGGCTATCATTATATTAAATTAGGGGTAGGGAACCCCCCCCCCCCACCCTGAAATTAATTTTTTTTTTATTTTATACTTGATTTTAATAAAATTTAAAATGACGCTTCTCTAGGGTGTAAATAATTGAAAATTGGTATTCCAGACCTCAAAAAGTTCTATCGAGAGTGGGGAACCTCCTTAAGGGGGTTCAGGAGCGACGTCTAAACGTACTTAAAAAAAAAAACTAGACTTTTATAAGGAATTTTTCAATGCGGTTTCTTTTTTTTTAAATGAATTAAATACACAAGAGATTATTGGGACATCGAGCTATAATTTGTTTAATGACTTATTAAAAAGTTATCGTAATTAATTTTTTTTGTTATCAAGCAAATACAAAAAAACAATCTGTCCAAATAATCTTTAATTTTTTTTAAATTTAAAAATGAATTTATTGTTATTATTAATCACATATTAATTAAGAAATTTTTAAAATAAGCTTAGATGATTTATTTAAAACACCAACTGTCAAATTAGTTCAGCATTCTTGCAATAGATGGCACGCTAGTCCTAACAGCCGATATAGTATTAGCCTATATTTATATGTTTTTATGCTTTTATAAAAGATACATAATATATAATAATATTTATTGTTAAAAGATCAATGAAAATGCATTAAATATTATTAGTTACCATGCTGACATCTCTCGGCAAATTTTTGAATTACTTGATTTTTTGGACATACTTTTAATGACACACAACGCCATCTTAGCGCGAAAAACATGCGTAACACCTTCGCTCCTATTCCGCCTTAAAATTTATTTTCTATTCGATTTTTTATTTCGCGATTTCAATACCCTAAATCGAATAATTTTCAGTTAAATGGCAACGATCCGAAAAAAGAGTTTCACTTGCATCGTGGTTTCATAAAACCACACAATGATTTTTTTTAAATTTTCTTTAGATTTTTTTTTGATTAATTTGCGATGTTTATATAATGAAAAACGTAAATAGCATTATTTTTTTTTCTGTTTGTTTTTGAATCCAAGGTGAGAATTTAATGTACGTGGCGAGCGGAGTGACGCTGACATTGGCGATCCTCGTAACCACTACGAGGTCACAATGCCTATCAGAAAACGACGCCCAAAGCCCAACAGGAAATGGAGGAAATGGATCACCAAATAGCCGCGAATTGCTCTACAACGGCGAGCGAGCTTTCTCTTTCGAGATGCTCCGAGCAGCGGCCAGAGGCACCTCCGAGAATGTCTTCATCTCCCCCGTACAGCGCCTACTACACGCTGGTCCTCGCCTACTTCGGCTCGGCGACCACCACCGAAGAGAAATTACAAAAAACATTGCATCTCGAGAGACAGGTAACAAACAAATAAACTTTGCTTTGCTCACAATTTGCTCATCTGGTGTTGTTTTTGTTTTTGTTTCAGGATAAAATCGACTTGATGAAGGCGTATCAATTGGAGCAATACACACAAAGAATCCGGGCAATTAACGGCTCGGCGAGTTACGAATTCCGTACCGCCAATCGGCTTTTCCCGTCGAATAAATTCACATTACGCGAATGCATCAAGCATGTGTTTAATCAGCAAATTGAGCCGTTGGATTTTGATAAGAGCGAAGAGGCGAGGCAGAGGATTAACAGCTGGGTCGAGGAACAAACCAAAGGACAAATCAAGGATCTGATCCCCGGCGGATCCCTCGATTCCAGCACCTCAATTGTTATGGTAATTTCCTCCTCCCTCCTAGAACATAGGCTATTTCGATTTCACGGGTGCTAATCGCCCCGCCCCCTTCCTCGAGAGAATTGCTTGTATTGAATCAAAACATTAAACATTGTAATCGAAATGTTAAAATACAATACATCAACAAATGACACGAAATTGTTATAATTCACACCTGCTCAGTCCTGACGAAGGGGTGGCGATTGGCACCCACTGGCGTAGTGAGCTTAACTCGCGCCCGGGGCACAATACCTTTTTAGCGCCCCCCCCCCCATTCGAAAACCATACAATATTATATGTAAAATATACTTGCAAATTAATAAAAAAATAAAGTAAAATAAATAAAGTCATCGGCTAAAGCTAGGCTTTAAATTGGAGAAAAAATTATCCAGCAATTTTTTGTTTTACCCCTTTGTGAATAGCGTCCGGGGCATGATGACCCCCCCTTGCTCCCCCCTCGCTACGCGACTGTTGGCACCCGAAACGTAGACGAGCATTCTGAAATAAAATAGCGTTTGGCAATACAATCTCCAGATAAATTTTATTTACTCGACGACTGATTTGCAAAGTACAGTTTCGATCACTTTATTTGACCATCATCAGGCCTGAGAACAAAATAATTTGTGCTTTTATTGAAGACAATTTATAATAGTTTGAATTAAGGTTAATTGTACATTATTATAACCAGTGGCGTAACATACACCCCCGCAAACCCCCGATGCATGAAAAGATGACATATTCTTTTATAATATATCATTTTTCCGTTTTCACCTGAGTCCTGAGGGGTCCGGGCCCTCTCTAAGACAAAACTTTTATTTAAAAATATATTTTATTTATGCGACACACTTTTTCAAACAAAAATTTAGAAATTACTCTTATACACTCTTATATATGTATAAAGATTTGAAAAATTTCGGAGGGGGGGCTTGACTCCCTCGGCGCTCCCGCCTGGGGCAAAAAAAGGTTGCGCCGGAGGGGGGAGGGGGGGGGCAGCTAAAATACGTTACGCCACTGATTATAACAATAAATACAAAATTTGCATCTACATTTCAATAAAATTATTTTGTTTAATGATGGTCCCGCCTCGCGGGAATAATAAAGGCGAAGAGAGAAGAAGATGGTCAACTAAAGTGACCGATACATACTCTTGTACTTTGCAAATCACTCGTCGAGTAAATAAAATTTCCGACATGATTTGATTATCTTGCTTGCCAATTCCAGCTGCATCAACAGAGTAAACCTTCAACCCCAATTAATACATACTGTTTCTACAAAATCTATATATAATAATTACGGAATGTCCGTCTGTCTGTCTCTCCGTCTGTCACGCTCTGTTTGACCAACTTCCCGTTCGAATTTTGAAACATAATTTTGCAGTCTTATAAAGGACGTTATGGAGAGTCCCGGAAAAATACTCGGGTTCCGAAATTCCTATAACTTTTTGAGTTATTAATTCCTAAAGTTCGGATTTCCCCCCATAGGAAATGTATAGAGAAACATTTATGTATTCTTTGAATGTAAACAAATCCTCAAGCAGGCACTGGATTAGAATATAGTAATGATTAAGACAGCCCTGAAATCAGCGTGTAGAACGTCCCCCGGTAGCCATCGGTATTATAAAAATTTAATAATATGTAAAATTAAAACCCTAATGGCCTCTGCAGCCGAAAAGGGGGGAATTAAATAAGACAGCCCTCGGGGCTTGGTGTAGGGGTTAGCGTGCTAACCTCGTATACCAAACGTCGCACAGTGGGCTGAAATCGAAAAAAAGCGGCCATAATTATCTTTTTTTGGGCGGATTTTTACAAAATTAAAACTATACATACAGAATCATATGTTCTTCTATACCCTTCAATATTTTCATATTTTACGGAAAGGGGTTGAAATTACCCCTTGACAAAGTTGAAAAAAAAATTATGATGTGTGAAATATAAAATAAAACTTATGTCAAAAAATCAAAAAAAATATGCGTTTTACAAAAATGACATTTATTTTTACAAAAAACATACATGGGGTGAACTACCCCTTACTGAAGGGAGCAAAAAAATATTTTTTTTGATAATTACAAGCAATATGTCTTTATATACATTTTAATGGATGCTGATTCCAAAGATGTCATCTATTTTTACTAAAAACATACATGGGGTGAACTACCCCTTACTCAAGGTGTTAAAAAAATTTTGCTCTGATAATTACAAGCAATATGTCTTTATATACATTTTAAAGGTCACTGGTTACAAAAATGTCATTTATTTTTACAAAATATATAGATAGGGTGAACTACCCCTTACTGAAGGGAGCAACAAAATATTTTTTTTTTTTGCAATTACAAGCAATATGTTTTTATATATATTTTAAAGGTCACTCGTTACAAATATGTCATTTATTTTTACAAAATATATAGATGGGGTAAACTACCCCTTACTCAAAGGGTCAAAAAATAATTTTTTTGATATAAGCTTATACAAGCAATACGTCTTTATATACATTTTAATGGATTGCTGATTACAAAGATGACTTATTTTCTCTTCCCTCAACATTGGGGGGTTTGGGGGGGAGGGGGCTCGAGCCTCTTGGGCCCCTTGGAGTCAGCTTCTATGTCTCGGTCATTATACTTAAATAAAAATTATTTGCTAAAAAATAAATATCATTTAAAACTTTAAAATTTTGCGCCGAAGTCGAGCAATTGCAAAATTTCCAAACAGTGAGCAAGAATAAATTTGATGCATTTGCTCATCGAAGGCATGTAAGGGGGTCCAGGGGGGCTTTACCACTTGTATACAAAAATAATATAGTTATTTCAATAATATTAATAAGAATATGAACAAGAAAAGATACAATTTTCAAATATTGGATATTCCCTTTTAATAGATTATTTTTTCAAAAGATTACAAAATTTGAGGCCCCCCTTCAAATTTTATGGTCATTCTAATAATAGCCTGATTTTATTTTGTCCGTCAGCCCTTTGTCACGTTTCAATATTATCTGTAAAGCAGAGAGAAGTTCATATGGTTTGAGGGAAATCACTTGTTTTTCTGCCGATTTAATTATAAAAAAATTAATAAAAATTCGGCGGGCAAATTCGGGCAAAAAGTTTCGATGCAATCATGTTCTACATGTATTCTAGTTTCAGGATCTATTGAGTTTGTTAGGGATCCGCATGGATCCCATATACTTTTTTGAAATTGAAAAAAATTTATATTGCTTTTTTTTTACTTACAAAAAAAATTTATTTAAAAATAAATAATTAAAATACAAGAAAAACAAAAATATTTTCAGAAAGAAGATTAATTTATCTATGATTCAAAAAAAAATTCATTAAAATTGGATCAATATTAATACATGAAAAAAATTCCTGAATATCGACTTAAAACGCAAAGAAAAGTTACTAAGTTTTCTTGCCCGCTTTGGCGCTCTATAACTCGGGTTTGGGTTGGGTAAAAAAAAAAATGAATTATTGTACTGAGGTCCACATATAGTCTATTATTGGTGTGCAAAACGTTGTTTTTATATTTTGAAGTTCATTTTTTCGAATTATGGCCGCTTTTTTCCTATTTCAGCCCACTGTGCGTCGCGGGTTCGGACTCCAGGCAGTCCCAGTGGCGTAGTGAGCTTCACTCGCGCCCGGGGCACAATACCTTTTTTAGCGCCCCCCCCCTCTCCATTCGAAAACCATATAATATTAATGTAAAATATACAAAATTATTATGGGGGTGGTATAACTTGCCGAAAAAAACACTCACCGAAAATTTTTTCGTAAATGTCTTATATGGCCTAAGTTGCCGAAACGACTGTGTGCATGTGTGTGTGAGAGTGTGAATGAGAAAAAAGTGTGAATGTTGTTTTTATAAAAAAAAAAATTCTAAAAAACCTCAAATTATGCATTTAAAAAGGCCGAAAAATGCATCAACAATATTCTGTGTCTGTGTGTACTTGTTCAATTTTAAGCATGAAGGAATTGAGCTAGTAAGTTGGAAATTTTATATTTAAGTTGGGCACCCCCTAGGGCGTGAAAATAAGCTTTTAAACAAAATCGGTCAAAAACTACTAGTACTTTACTGATGTTAATTCTTCAGTTTTTTTCGATTTTCTCAAAAATTCGCTTCAACGATTTTGATTAAAATTCAAAAATCAATTATTTTTTAGATGCTCTTTAAAATGTATATTCTCATTTTGCTTTTGAAATCTTATGAACCACTTTACTCTTGTACTTCATAGGAAAGATGGAAGCCAGGGTATCAAAATATAAATAGATATTTTCCCATACTTATAAATTTCATTACATCTTCTAATATATCGACGGAAACTATATATACTTATGTCGACACAAAAAATCATCTGGTGTGACAAGCACAGTACAGTACCTTTGGTAAGAGAAAGTTGTCTGCTCTGCGACAGTCACACCAGATTTTTTTAAATATTTTATTTTGGAACTTTTCGGATTTTTTGGCCATTTTTTTTCGGCGAGATTTTTTTTCGTCGAGTTTGTTTTCGGCGAGATTTTTTCCAGAAATCAATTATAATAAAAATAAAAATTATCCAGCAATTTTTTATTTTGCGGACCATTTGGCGCCCCTTTGTGAGTAGCGCCCGGGGCATCATGACCCCCCTTGCCCCCCCCCTCGCTACGCCACTGGGCAGTCCGATGATTTTATTTAAGGCATTTGGATACCAAATGGCTTAAATGGCTGCCGAAAAGACTGTGTATGTGTATGTGGAATATGAGTGTGAATGATAAAAAAGTGTGAGTGTTAAAAAAAAGGCGAGGGTCCGCCGCAGGCGAGCCCAAGCCAAGTGAGGGAGATCCAGGAGGGTAAACCTCTACTAGACGCGAAGCCCACCGAAGGCGGGCGCCGCGATTAGTTAGATATAGATTTTATTAAACAAGGAACCTATTTATCGCTATTATTATAATTATATAGGAAATATTTATTTTTTTTTTCTTTCGTTTCCGTTAAGGAATCGGGAGAGAAGGGAAACAAACAAGTAGTTAGAAATTATTAAAGCTAGAAAATCCTAGAGGCAACTCTCTCATTAGAGCTTACGTAAGAAGAATGGAAATTTTAATATCTATTTTGAAGATGAAACGTCAGCATTTACCAAAGGCTCTAACTTTGATGACTCGCTCGGGATGCATATTCCAGCCATCTATTTAATTTCTTTTTTTCTTTTTAGACCAATGCCGCCTACTTTAAAGGTTTATGGCGTTCGCGTTTTAATCTTGAAAGTACACGACGAGAAGTCTTCTATTCGTCCAACACGAAGCAGCCTCTTGTACAAATGATGCATCAAAAAGGACAATTCAATTATGGTATCTCTTTTCTTTTTCTTTTTTGACGTGACAACTTCTTACAAAGCAGGTTTAGGGGGCATGCACGAAAAAGTTTATCGGCTTGAATAACTCCTCTGTCTTAAGAGGTATAATTATGGGGAATATACGGTTAGAAAGATTGAGTTTTCAGCTAAATATTTCACCATTTATTTTTTTTCCTATCATTTTATTTTACCGCGCTGCGGTAAATTCTAATTTGAAAGTTTAAAGCCCTGTAGATTCCGAACGGCTAATCAGATCAGACTAAATGGGATGTCATTTGGTGCAGAAAGAAATCCTCTAATAGAATAAATATTTTTCATTTAAAATTGCATGTGTAATTTTTGTTCACATGAGTCTACTCTCTAAAAACGAATTAGTAAAAAACTACTAATTCATGGTGAATAAGTCACTTTTTTAAGATGTGCAAACTATACCACCCGTAAATAGTGGATATCCACTTTTTCAATTAGTAAAAATTATTAATATGAAAAATTCATCAATTGAAAAAAGTGAATTTTTTAAAATATAATGACAAAAAAAAAAAGAAACGTTCAAGATATATGAAATAGTAAGTTGCGATGACACCGGGACCTAGCTTGTGTTTACTGACATGAGTTCTAGCCGATCCCACTTAAAGTTGACTTAATTTTACTACTCTGTTATTTGGTATATAAGTATGTCGCTGATGTTGACAATGCTTTTTACTTGAATGTTACTATATTCCTTCCCAACAATTTATTTCTAAATAAACTTAATAAAACTAATTATCGTTATATCAAGAAATATATTTACTAAATTTTAAGTAAAAATATTTCTTAATTGACCATTTAAAAAATAATATTTTATTAATTTAAAAAAATTTGGAATCTATCTGTTTTGACTTAACATATATTTCCTGCAATTTTTAACAAAAAATACAAGTTATCTCAATATTATTATTTATTTGTATTGTAACGAGGCGGGCCCGGGCCTCATGGTTTTATACCGATTTGGAGAGAGTATTCCTTTTTGTTTTTCGAGAAGTGTGAATAAGCTGACCACAGCGCAATTCAAGACAGGATGCCAGCGGATTTAAGCTGATTCAGCCCCAACGCGTTCTAAACAAGCCAGCTATAAACCTCGAAAAATAAAAAGGAATCCCTCGTGAGAGCGAATGAGACAGAAGAACAAAACTTCGGAGAAACATCGCCAGAGGGCAGATCTCTTCAGACCAAGTTTGAGATCAACGAAGGGGTGCAAAATGACACGAGGACAGTTTTTTTGAATTGAGTTGGTCATTCTGGTCTGATGCGTTTTGTGAGACGGAGGTGAACCCTGAGGCCTGCGAGGGGAGTAATTCCCGGGTGTGGCAGATTGGGTTGTCGGCGCCAGTGTCTTTTTTGGAACCTTGGACCTGGGGGTGAGGACGTCACCAGCAGTTTTCGGCGGTCAGGTACTGTGAAAGTCATCGTGTGGTTCGCGTGTGTGTGTGTTCGAGTTGGTCAGGGGTAGGGAAAAGACAGGGACTGACTAGTTTTAGGATTAATTTAAGATAGAGAGAGACTCCCAACCAATTTGTACTCCGTTTTGTGAGAGGTTAACTCATTTTGTTTTTTTGTTTGTCTTGGTATTATATTCACTCAGGAGAGAGAGAGAGAGAGAGAGAGGGAAAACTCTGAAAGCACATTTTCGTGTTTTTTGTTTTTTTTGTTTGGAAGGGAGTGCCAAATTTTCGTGAGGGTGAGGAATTGTGTTTTCTTTTTGTTTCATTTTTTTCTCTCTCTAGTTCTGTCTTGGTCCTGTGTATTTTTCTAAATTTTTATTATTTTTTTTTTTTTTTTTTTTTTTTTTTTTTTTTTTTTTTTTTTTTTTTTTTTGTTTCATTGGCGGTTTGCGAAGGTTGGTGATAATAAAATTTGTTTGCATAAACAGGTAAAAGGCTCCTTTGGGCACGTGAGGGGGGGTCCTCAAACTGGTCACGAGAGGCAGAAGAGATGGGGCTCGAAATTTTCTCGGTGAGCCGTGGGTGCCTTGAGCGGGCGGCGGGCGTCGTCCGAGGCTGGTGGGGGGGGGGGGTAGGCCATCCCAGCTCTGCTGGGGATGGGATGGCGCGCCCCCCAATGGTGGGGTGGAAACGTGGTTGTATGTAACACTTGGGTGTAGAGAGAGGTAATTTTTTTATGTATAGGTATTAATGGTTCTGCATGTATTAGTGTTAAGTAGAATTAAGTTGCATTGTGTGGGGTGGGCTATGACCACGGGAAGCGTGTAGCTGTTCGTCTTGGTGCGAAAGTCATCGTGTGTGTTTCTCTAAATTCTTTTTATTACTATTTTTTTTATATATAATTTTTTTTATATAATTTCTTTTATTTTTTTTCTATGTAAAATTTAAATCGGTGTCAAAGTAATTTTTTTTTATTTTATTACGTATTAAATCTCATTTTAACTGCACCCACAAAAAAAAAAAAAAAAAAAAATAATAATAAAAATTTAGAAAAATACACAGGACCAAGACAGAACTAGAGAGAGAAAAAAAATGAAACAAAAAGAAAACACAATTCCTCACCCTCACGAAAATTTGGCACTCCCTTCCAAACAAAAAAAACAAAAAAAACACGAAAATGTGCTTTCAGAGTTTTCTCTCTCTCTCTCTCTCTCTCTCTCCTGAGTGAATATAATACCAAGACAAACAAAAAAAACAAAATGAGTTAACCTCTCACAAAACGGAGTACAAATTGGTTGGGAGTCTCTCTCTATCTTAAATTAATCCTAAAACTAGTCAGTCCCTGTCTTTTCCCTACCCCTGACCAACTCGAACACACACACGCGAACCACACGATGACTTTCACAGTACCTGACCGCCGAAAACCGTTGGTGACGTCCTCACCCCCAGGTCCAAGTTTCCAAAGGGAAAACACTGGCGCCGACAGCCCAATCTGCCACACCCGGGAATTACTCCCTCGCAGGCCTCAGGTTTCACCTCCGTCTCACAAAACGCATCAGACCAGAATGACCAACTCAATTCAAAAAAACTGTCCTCGTGTCATTTTGCACCCCTTCGTTGATCTCAAACTTGGTCTGAAGAGATCTGCCCTCTGGCGATGTTTCTCCGAAGTTTTGTTCTTCTGTCTCATTCGCTCTCACGAGGGATTCCTTTTTATTTTTCGAGGTTTATAGCTGGCTTGTTTAGAACGCGTTGGGGCTGAATCAGCTTAAATCCGCTGGCATCCTGTCTTGAATTGCGCTGTGGTCAGCTTATTCACACTTCTCGAAAAACAAAAGGAATACTCTCTCCAAATCGGTATAAAACCATGAGGCCCGGGCCCGCCTCGTTACAGTATTATTATTACTTAAATAAAGCCTTATATTGCCAAAAATGTCTTTATTAAGGAACCGATCAAACAGCTGGTCGGCCATGTTGGCTTCTCAGACAGCCGGAATTGAATGAACTACTTTTTGAATTAGTCAAAAATAACTAATCTAAAAGTAACCAATAAATTTACTAAATAAATTAGTAGATTCTACTCAAAATGACTAAATTTGATGTAATTTTCTTACCTACTGTTTGAATAAGTAAAAATTCTACTATTTCGTTTTAAGAGAGTACGAGTGTAGACCTGAAATATTTTTGATTGGAATGTTTACTCACTTCCCTCGCTAATATGTTGTTGTTTTGTTGTTTCAGTGGCTTCCGATAAACTTCACGCTCGTGTTCTTGAGATGCCATATAAAGGAGACATGTCGATGTTTATCTTTTTGCCGCCAATCGTGGGCTCAGGTGTTGATGAACTCTTGAATCGACTTAATGCACAGACATTCTCGGAATTATTGAGTGGCGATATGATGTTCCCGCAATCGGTTGAGGTTGCTCTGCCAAGATTCAAGTCCGAAAGCACCATTGACCTTTTACCCGTAAGTATCAGAATGGATATGAATATCACTTTTCATTCCAGAATATTTAATTCTAAAAAGAATATTTTGAATTACTGTACTTCCCAAAAGGGCGTGAAAATAAGCTTTTAAACAACATCGGCCAAAGAGTACTAGTACTTTACTGATGTACTTTTTTTCAGTTTTTTTTTTTCGATTTTCTCAAAATTCGCTCCAACGATTTTGATTAAAATTCAAAAATCAATTATTTTTTAGATGCTCTTTAAAATGTATATTCTCGTTTTGCTCTCAAAATTGTTTGAAGCACACTTTACTCTTGTACTTCATAGGGGAAGATAGGAGAAATGGTTGCCATGGTAACAAAATATAAATATTTACCCATGTTTATAAATTTTACATCTTGAATTTTAATATATCGGCGGAAACTAAATATATGTCGACACGAAAAATCTGGTGTGGCAAGCACAGAACATAACTTTCGATTACCGAAGGTAGGCTGTGCGACCAGTCAAACCAGATTTTTATATATGTATTCTTTTTTTATGCTCTATGACAGCGTTTTTCAAACTGTGAGGCGCGCCTCCCTAGGGAGGCGCGGACTAGTCTAAAGGGAGGCGCGAATGTTAACCACAGCGAGCAATTTTCCAAATGATTTCTAATTTTATAAATAGGAATATCTAAAAAAAATATTTTTCTATAAAATTATTTTGAGGATGGAGATTGAATGAAGTATTATTAAGGCGGAATCAAAAAAAAAAATAAAATGCCAAGACATATTCAGCCAAAATTATTTCTTTTATTGTGACGTTTCGGCCACTGGTTTAGGAACCATCTTCAGAGCCGGAGGTGAGAATAAATGAAATTTAAATTTTCATTCAAAATTTCATTTATTTTCACTTCCGGCTCTGAAGATGGCCTAAAACAGTGGCCAAAACGTCACAATAAAAGAAATAATTTTGGCTGAATATGTCTTGGAATTTTTTTTTTACTCCACCTTAATATAAATTTATATTTTTTAGCATTAAAAAAATGTTTGTTTTTGTATTATTTTACAAAATGGGGGAGGGGGGGAGGCGTCATATGATGCGTTGTAACAAAAAGTTTGGAAACCACTGCTCTATGAGGTAAAATGCCTCATGTAAAATAAAACAGGGAAGTCCCAGAAAGATATATATCAAATAGGAAGAATAAAATGAGCAAGCAGCTAATTATATTTCATTTTATTAAGAAACCAGGGCCGACGTTTCGGTCACGTATGGGACCATCTTCAGGGCCAGGTTAATGTCTGAAAATACATATAATCCTCGCCAAGTTATATTGGGCATACACAATTGCATGTAGCTTAATCATGACAATGCCTCAAATTATGTTGTTACAATACCATGGACAGAGAGTGAATGACTCTTCACTCTCTGTCCATGGTAGTGCTAACAACATAATTTGAGGCATTCTCATGGTCAAGCTACAGCTGTGTATGCCCAATAATCTAACTTGGCAGGATTCCATGTATTTTCAGACATTAACCCTGGCCCCCAAGATGGTCCCAGCCATAACCGAAACGTCGGCCCGTTTCTTAATAAAATGAAATATAATTAGCTGCTTGCTCATTTTATTCTTCCTATTTGATTATCAACACTCAGCTATATACCTCCTTCAAAAAAAAGATATATATATTATTAGCAATAATATCTCAGAATAAACACAATAAACACCGTCTCTAAGGACAAGTCAAAATACAAAAAGAATATACAAATGTACAACCCACTTTACATCTTCCTTTCTTTCGAAAGTATTCATTGAAATCTATTGGGCTTCTTCAATGGACGGCCGGACCTCAAAAACCTCGTTGTCCCGAACGACATTGCGGATAAAAGTTCGGGAAGGTTGGAGGTTCGGACCTTCTTTGGAAATTCTTTCGTCTCGCTGGATTTCGGTTTCTTCAGCTTGGAGGTCCGGAATTCCGGTTGAAATTTCCACGTTCTCCTCCTCCTTTTCCTTATCCCTGTCATTGTAAACACCTTTCGTCCTCCTTAACAGGCTCGTACAGGCGTACGAGATCCGACCTGTTTCTACGGACGTTTCTTTTGTCAGTAGAGACAATATATGATCTCAGTTCTAAACACTTCATAATGACAATTCCTTTTCTTTTGAGATCTTTGACCCATACTACATCATTTCTTCTAATTCCTCTAAGTTGGAGGCTCTTCGTCTTTTATTATAGTGGAACCTTTGATTTTCTATTCTTTGACCTCTCAAAGTGTTTAACTTTCTTCAAATCTGGCCAAGAGGGTTCCAAACTTTCTTTCATTGCCTTAGGCAGTGTATTTCGTAACTTTCGACCCATAAGAAGTTCTGCTGGGCTGTACCCAGATTCTAGCGGTGTTGAACGATAAAAAAGAGGCCCAGTTTAAAATCATCAGCCTTTATAAGAATTTGCTTAATTATGGCAACACATCTTTCAGCTAATCCATTACTTTGATTATACATTGGGCTACTAGTCACAATTTTAAACCCGTAAATTTTTGCAAAATTTTTAAACTGTTGGGACTCGAATTGTGTGCCACTATCCGCTCTTACATGTAAAATAAAACAGGGAAGTCCCAGAAAGATATATATATTAATGGCCCAATAATATCTCAGAATAAACACAATAAACACCGTCTCTAAGGACAAGTCAAAATACAAAAAGAATATACAAATATACAACCCACTTTACACCTCAGAGCAAATAAATAAATATATTCATTCATTAAAAAAAAAAAAACAATCCTCTGAGAACCTGGGGACAATCTTCAGAGCAAGTTTTTTTTGTGCAGAATCCGGGGGTGGGGGGGCTCCAATACCTTCATAGGATGATCAATTACCGTTACAAGCGAATAAAAATAAAGGAAATATCCAGCAACAAATTCATCATGATAATATTTTTTTTTTTTAAGATTTTCACTGAATTGGGAGCCGGTGAATTATTCTCTGAACAAGCGGACTTATCTGGATTCACCGGTGAACGCAACATGCACGTGAATGCAGCAATACAAAAGGCCCGGATCGAGGTAGACGAACAAGGCACGACCGCAGCGGCCGCCACAGCACTTTTCTCTTTCCGTTCAAGTCGACCGCTTGAAACGTTAAAATTTTACGCCAATGTACCCTTTGTTTATTTACTCTATGATCGTACATCGAATGCAATTATTTTTGCTGGCGTTTATCGCGGACCCCCGTCACCTCAACCCGGTGAGGTCAGAGGAGGTTAAACGAGAGAATTTTAAAAACAAAACAAAACAAATGTTTCTTTTTGTCATTCATTCACACATACGCTTATTGTATATTTTAAATCATCCTTATTTGTAATTTGTATCATTTTTTTGAAATTGTAATTTATATTTTTTTTTTTATATAATTCCTAAGACTTATTTTTTATTGTAATAATTTATAAAACGAAATGAAATGGTTTTAGTATAAATAAAATTTGTCCCCGCACATACGTATAATATCAAATATTGTATACTATTTATAAATTGTTATTTGTATTATATTATATTTATATATATAATATAGATGTATTTAATTAAAATTTATTTTTTTTATTTTATTTACTTTCTATTTTCAAATGTATTTACCTGTCATTGCAAACAGTGACGGCGCCAGGGTTTTCTCAGTGGGGGGGGGGGGGGGGGCGCTTGTCCCCCTTAGCCCCCACCGCCCCACTGGTTGAAAAAAAAGAACCTTATTTCGAATCATTTTTACTTTCTCTTGATTACACAGGCCAACAGTGATTTTGGTGCCTGGATATTGTGAGCTAATTCGTAATTTGAGCCTCATAGCTCAATTCCTTCATGCTTAAAATTGAACACACAGACAGACAGACAGAGCATGTCGCGAAAACCACTTTTTTGGATTCAGGGGGCCTCAAAACGTGTATTTCCATCAAAATCTCGACATCGAATTTTTGAGATGAATCCAATACTTTCTTTCTCTCTATATATATATTAACATATATAGAGGTAAAAGAAAGTAATAGTTGATTTTTTTTTTTGAATTTTAATCAGAATCGTTACAGCAAATTTTGAGAAAATCGAAAAAATAAAAAAACTCAAAAAGTACTAGCACTCTTTGCACCCCCCCCCCCAGAAAGAGAAAAAAAACCCAAAAAAAAAAGAAGGGGGGGGAGGTTTTTTTTTTAGGGTGTTTTTTTGTGAAATTTTATAAAAAAAAACTATTAAAAAGGAGACCATGACCCCCCCTCCCCCTAGATTTATTCTGGGGAAGCCATGATTTTGGCCGACTCTTTTGTTCAAAGTTTATTTTCGCTTCTCAAGTTAAATATAAAATTCCAACTGGTGTGACAAGCACAGAACACATTTTTTTGATTATCGAAGGTAAGAGAAAGTTGTGTGCTGTTCGACCAGTCACACCAGATTTTTATCATTATTTTCCCCCCCCCCCCGAACCCCCTCCCCGATCTAAAAAAAATAGTCAAACCTCCTCCCTCCGCCCCTTTCCAGACACCCACCCCCCGTCACTTAATAAATGCTATTTGAAATCGCCGTGCAGTTATGCAACCGCCAACACATTAATGGAACATTAGTTGCCTATTAAACAGTCAAATTAGAGAAGAAATCTCACCCAACTGGAGAGGGAAGGGAGATTTATCTGCTCCAGTGGCGTATCGAGGGGGGGGCGGAGGGGGCGGTCCGCCCCAGGTCCCGAGCCGGCATAGGCCCCCAAATATTTATAAAACAAAATTTAATGAAAATTTCTCTTTGAGAGGCTCTGACCCCTTGGGGTTCAGGGATATACGGTATTTTAAAAATATTTTTGTGTTTGGAGGAGAAGGATAAGATAAAGATGAGCACCCCCCCCCCCCCAAAAAAAAAAAAATTCAATATAAGCTTACACCTCTGGTACAAAATGTATAAAGGCCCCCTCTTCTAGTGCCGCCCCAAGCCCCCAACTGCCTCGGTACGCCTCTGAAGAAAAGTAGGAAAATTTTGCAATTTAGTTGACTTTTTTTTTTTTTTTTAATATTTTGGAGGTTATGTTTTTAAAAGCAAATACATAAAAGAAAAATTTGGTGTGACTGGCGCACAGTACACAACTTTCTCTTACCCTTCGGTAAGTGAAAGTTGTGCATCGTCCTGGTCACACCAGATTTTTTGTGTCGAGATATATTAAGTTGTTCAAAGCACTTTAGATCCAAACTTGACCACGCGATGATTCATAGATGGCGCTGAGCTACAAATGCTTCCACATCAGTAAAGTGTACTTCAAACGATTTCAACGAAAAATTTCACTGATATACTTTTTAAAGAGCATCTAAAAAAATAATTAGTTTATGAATTTTAATCAAAATCATTGAAGCGAATTTTGAGAAAATCGAAAAAAGCTGAAAAAGTACATCAGTAAAGTTTGGTCGATTTTATTTAAAAACTTCTTGTCACGTCTCAGAGAGGTAAAATATAAAATTTCAATCTCGTAGCTCCCACCAAATTTCACAACAATTTGTATTTGAATTGTTTAATTCTGGATAAATTCCCTAGGGTCGCTGTTGTCGTTTTCGTCATCAACAAAGTAGGAGAAGGGCGTTGAGTTATTCAATGAATGAATTGAATGTTTCCCCTCCCCCTCCCTCTCTCTTTTTCTTACTGTCAGTCAGTTCGCGGTTCACTCGAACACAAATAACAACGCGGCATTTATTCGCTCGCTCTTCAGTGCTATTTGACCGTCTTTTCTTTTCTCTTCACCAACATAACTGTAAGTTTAAATATAAAAATTCAAGACAGTCTGATGATTTTATTTAAGCCTTTTGGATATCAAATGGCGTAAATAAGAATGCCTGGACCCCCAATATGTACTTTAATTAATAACGGTTATCGTCCAAGTCTTATATGGCCTGAATTGCCGAAAAGACTTTGGAAAAGAAAAAAAGTGTGTGTTTAAAAAAAAAAAAAATTATTGTAGCGTTAAAAAAATCCCATAAAAATACTTCAACTAATTTCAGAGTTTATGCCAGAATTGATTATTAAAAAAAAAAAAAACAATTAAATAAATAAATCTCACAATTATTATTCTATAATTAATTAGATAAATAAATTCTTTTTATTTGCATGTGAATTAAAAATATAAATAATTAAGTATTTTAAATTCCAAAAAAAATGTAAAAATTAAATTTTTTTTTTTTTTTTTTAAATACTCCCTTTTTTCTCATTCACTCACACACACTCACACACAAATAGGGATGTGGTACCGAAAAAAAAGTATCGATACTTGTACTTAATATCGTATCGAGTATTTTTTTTGAGTTTTTTTTTTTAAGTATTTTCGGCATCTTAGGCCCCTGACGTCGATCAAAGGGCCCCACAAGGAGGACGGAGTGATTCGGAGTAGGGTTTGAACTCCGGTGGAAACCGGTAAACCGGTTTTTTTTTTTTTTCAAAAACCGAGTTTTTCCCTAAAAACAGAATTCAGTTTTTTTTTTTTTTTAAATTTTTTCTTCAGTAATACTTGTATTCAAATTAGTTAAATGCCGAAAAAGACCTTAAACAAATTAAAAAAAAAAAAAAAAATTAGAAATTATTTATATTTTTCCCCCTTTTTTCCAATATTTAAATAATCTATATATAATAATAGCGGAGTGTCCGTCTGTCCGTCTGTGACTTGACCAACTTTCCGTTGGAACAAATTTTGTAGTCTTATAGAGGACGTTATGGGGAGTCCCGGAAAAATACTCGGGTTCCGAAATTCCTATAACTTTTTGAGTTATTAATTCCTAAAGTTACGATTTCTCCCATAGGAAATGTATAGAGAAATATTTAAGTATTCTTTGCAGTTGTGTATTCTTTGAATGTAAACAAATCCTCAAGCAGGCACTGGATTGGA
>JAKCPI010025853.1:0-27795 GCA_023213315.1 Euborellia annulipes | reverse complement strand
GAAAGTAAAAAGGTTTTTACTTAATTTAAACAAATTCTCATCAAAATCCTGTAATATTTCATTAAAATTCAATTTCGTGTTTCAGTTAAAAAAAAAAAAGAGAGGCATAAAAATGCCAGAAGCATTCCTGAAATCCAACACAAAAGATCTCTTGAGAAAATATTTCCCAAAAGCTGGTTCTTCACGATTAAGGTAATATATATGTGCAGTATGAGATGAGTCAAGAAAAATAATAAAAATAGTTTTTGTAAAAAGATGATACCAAACATGGAAGGGTTTGGCGTAGAGAAACAACGAATGGCATGCAATGCACGCCTTGATTAAGTTGCTTGTTCACTCGACGTGAAACCTTTCAATGCCCCTTCGTTTCTGGATTCTCTCGATCTTTCTTAAATATAAACGCATACTACGTTGTTGGTATTTATGTTTTTTTCGGTCCTCGTTCATATGAAAAGGGGCTTAATTGTCATTGGAACATAAGTGACTAGTCATAAAATAATTACGAAACGGATACTTAAAAAAATAGACATTCAACACAAAGAACATTTTAATTAAAATATGAAGTATACAAATGATGTTAAGAAGATATTAAAAATAGAGAATTATTTTAGAGCTTGTCACTTGTATGAAACAAAATATTCTTTTTAAAAAAAATAGTCATTAATGTGAGTAGTCGAGGAATAAAATAGGCTTTATATTTTTTGCCACCTGAATGTTTCGGCACTTGTCAGTTGTGTGTGATACAGTAGCGTAGTCATTATTCTTTTTTGAGTTTTTTTTTAAATTAAATTCCTTTTCTTGTATAGTCGGCGCCACAAGTGCCTGATCTACTCGAGAGTGGAGCCTTGAGCTTAGGCAACCAAAATGCGTGCGCGTCTCGAAAAGCCGTTACAAGACGATTCAGTACCGAGTTACTCTACGCGGCAAGAGATGGCGTTAGTTTTTCCCATAGGAAAAGAAGGGATTTATTCAATTTCATTTGAAAGATTCCAGCTAATTAAATAAGGGTAAAAAATTAATTATTTTTTAACACAATGATTACTAATTTAATTATCTATAAGATATAGAGCGAGTTTTTAAAAAATATCTTTTATTTAATGCAATTAATCTAAAAAAATTATTTTTTCAAAAATCAAAAAAAGGGCTTCTATAAGTTGTAGATATTTTAAATAGCTTTAATGGGGCACGGGAGCGAAGTGTTTACGCATGTTTTTCCCGATAAGATGCCGTAGTGTGTCATAAAAAGTATGCCAAAAAATCAAGTAATTCAAAAATTTGCCAAGAGATGTCAGAATGGTAGCTAATAATATTTAATGCATTTTGTGGATTTTCATTGATCTTTTAACAATAAATACTTTATAAATGTTATTATATATTATGTATCTTTTATAAGAGCATAAAAATATATAAGCCCTCGGGGCATGGCGTAGAGGTTAGCGTGCTAACCTCGTATACCAAACGTCGCGGGTTCGGACCCCAGGCAGTCCGATGATTTTATTTAAGCCAATTGGATACCAAATGGCTTAAATAAGAATGCCTGGACCCCTATATGTATATTTATATAATAACGGTTATCGTCTAAAGTCTTAAATGGCCTGAGTTGCCGAAAAGACTGTGTGAATGTGTGTGTGAATGTGAGTGTGAATGAGAAAAAAAGTGTGAATGTTTTAAAAAAAAAAAAAAAAAAAAAAAAAAAATATAAATAAATATAGGCCAAATATAGGCTAATACTATATCGTCTGTTAGATTAGCCTGCCATCTATTGCAAGAATGCTGAACTAATTTGCCAGTTGATTTTTTACTTTCTCTTACCAATGTATATATGTAATATATATATAGAGAGAAAGTATTGGATTCATGTCAAAAATTCGATGTCGAGATTTTGATGGATCTTCACGTTTTGAGGTCCCCTGAATCCAAAAAAGTGGTTTTCGCGACATGGTCTGTCTGTGGGTGTGTGGGTGTGTGGGTGGGTGTGTGTTCAATTTTAAGCATGAAGGAATTGAGCTTCGAGGTTGAAATTTTATATTTAAGTTAAACACCCCCCGGGACCGGAAAAATAAGCTTTTAATCAAAATCTGCCAAAGTCTACTAGTACTTTACTGATGTACTTTTTCAGTTTTTTTCGATTTTCTCAAAATTTGCTCCAACGATTTTTTTTAAAATTCAAAAATCAATTATTTTTTAGATGCTCTTTAAAATGTATATTCTCATTTTGCGATTGAAATCTTCTGAAGACCACTTTACTCTTGTATTTCATAGGGAAGATAGGAGAAATGGTTGCCATGGTAACAAAATATAAATATTTTCCCATACTTATAAATTTTACATCTGAATTCAAATGTTCCATACTGTCGGAAACTAAATACATGTCGACACAAAAAATCTGGTGTGACAAGCACAGAACACAACTTTCGATTACCGAAGGTAAGAGAAAGTTGTGTGCTCTGCGCCAGTCACACCAGATTTTTTAAATGGAAAAAGTTTACTAAAAATAAACAAAAAAAGGTAAAATGATATGAATTTTTATATTCGGGGGGGAGGGAGAGTTTTATGTTGTGACATAATATTTGTAGGGGGTTTGTGGACTAACTGTGACAGAGGTGGGACTAGAAAATCGTCAAAAAAAGCATTACGTAATATATGGACGACCCCTAATTCGAATGTAATAGACAAGAAGTCGCGCGGCATAAAGTTCTTTAAAAAGACTTCTATCTCAAAGTCCATTAGCCTTTCAACCTTTTTCCTTGAAGGTGGTCTTCGAAAGAGAGATAAATGTAAGTGAATATTCAAATATTAACATGTTGATAATTTCTATTTTGTTCTTGTTCAATTTAAATCGAAGAAGAAATATAAGAAAAAGAATATTAATCTCCTGGGGACCAATTACACAAAAACCAGTGAGTTATCTATCGATAGATAATAAATAAGAATACAAATAGAATCAAATAATGTTTTTCCCATCCATCCCTTTAACAAGTTTTAAATTATCAACGACCTTTCACCTAACAACTCAACAGAAAGAAAATAATGAGCTTGTTCTTTTTCTATAACCTGCTCAAATAATTTTATCAATCAATTAATTTATTTATCAAATAAAAAATTACTAAAGAAGTGATAAATTTAGATAATTTTCTTCTATTTGATTAAGAATCCTAAAACTAAAATTTACAATTTAAATTTTAGTATTTAATCTTTCGTCGTTGGTATTTTAATTAAAAACGACTTTATATTTTTCAACTTATCATTTATGCATATAAATAAATAGCTTTTGTATTTATTTTATACTTGATTTTAGAATATGATAATTTCAGCATTTGTTGATTGATTGATACTCTGTAATTACTAGAGTTGTGATTTACAAATACCATGATTTGACAAGCGGTTAATTGCGGAATTCAAATTTTTTGAAGTTTTTATTAATTGGAATAAAATATTTAAGTGGTTGATTAGCTAATGCGCGTTAATTACACTACTCGGCGTGAAAAAAAGACGCAAGATAATTCATTAACGTTCTTAAATAAAATGACCTCCTGAATCCAAATATGATCTCCGTTTTACCGTTTTCGGGGAACAGCCACATTCTTATTTGTTCATTTTAGGGCCATTAATTTAATTTGGAGGGATGAAAAGGAATATTTTGGCCTTAACATTTCTTCTAAAAGTCTAGAGAGGTGAAAAGTTCAAAAACATGAACGTTTGATTCCAGGGAGGGGATGCGGGGGAGGATTGTCTCTCTTAACCTTCGTACTGTCTTCGTTTTAACCCTACATAAGAAGTCTTTGGGGTCATATTGACCCCAAGAGCGGATGTGTAACAATTTCTATAGTACCGTAAATAAACTATTTTAAAAATTCTAATTGTGAAATTCATACTTAGAACGACAAAAAAATAAAAGTCAAAAAAAGAGAAATTTCCAAATATAATAGTTTAAAGGATACAAAGGCTTGAAGTGATCTTGGGGTCATATAGACCCCAAAGACCGTATGAAGGTTAAGCATCCCCAAGAGTAAAGTGTGCTTCAAGCAATTTTCAGGACAAAATGAGAATATACATTTGAAAGAGCATCTAAAAAATAATTGATTTTTGAATTTTAATCAAAATCGTTTGAGCAAATTTTGAGAAAATAGAAAAAAACTGAGAAAGTACATCAGTAAAGTATTAGTACTCTTTGGTCGATTTTGCTCAAAAGCTTCGTGTCACGTGCCAGGGGGATGCCTAACTTAAATATAAAATTTCAATCTCTTAGCTCTTTCCGTTCTTGAGATATTTTGTTCACAAACCATGTTGTGAAAACCACTTTTTCGGACTCAGGGGATCTCAAAATGTGTATATCCATCGACATCGAATTTTTGACATAAATCCAATATAGAGAATTAAGAGAAAGTAAAAAATATTTTGGCTCTAAGATCGAAAATTGATCTTTAAGAATAATTAGCTAAGCAAATAGACGATTGCTATGGGCCACCATTCAAAGAACGGTAAAAAAATAAATATAAGCAAAAGAATTTTCGACAAAATAAAGAGCCTATCTGGTACAGTCGAGGCCACAAGATCCTGATGTGCTCGGGAGTGGAGTAGGGTTGGTAGATTCGGAGGCTGAATCGATTTTCGATTTTCGATTTTTAAAATCGAAACCAAATAATCGATTTTTAAAAAAATCGATTTTTGCCTTTAAAAAATCGATTTTAATCGATTTTCGATTTTTTTACAAAAAATTTTTCGCTATGCTCATAAGTTGATTTTAAGGTTCTATTTACGATTTTCAAGAGGTTTATAGAACAAGAAAAATAGAACGTTGCATTAGTGATGCCAAAATCAATTTATTCAGTCTTTATAACTTCTTCAAAGACTAACTCATTGTATATGTTGTCTTTGTATATGGTATAACATATTTAGTCTTTATAACTTAAGTTTTAACGTTATAACGTAAGTTTTAACAAACCAAGAGAATCAAACATCAACTTCTATATTTCTTAAAAAATCTGGTGGGACTCGTCGCACAGCACAACTTTCTTATCTTCAGTAAGCGAAAGTTGTGCCAGATTTTAGTGTCGACATATTTTTAGGTTCCGACAGTAAGCTTAAGGTTACATTTGAATTCAAGATTTTTTTTTTTAAACACACACTTTTTTCTCATTCACACTCACAATCACACAGTCTTTTCGGCAACTCAGGCCATATCGTTTTCCGTTATTGATTAATATACATATTTGGGGTCCAGGCATTCTTATTTAAGCCATTTGGTATCCAAATGGCTTAAATAAAATCATCGGACTGCCTGGGGGTCCGAACCCGCGACTTTTGGTATACGAGGTTAGCATGCTAACCCCTACACTAAGCCCCGAGAGCTGAATTCAAGATTAAAATTTATAAACATGGGGAAATATTTATATTTTGTTACCATTGCAACCAATTCTCCTACATTTCCTATGAAATATAAGAGTAAAGTGTACTTCAAAATGAGAATATACATTTTAAAGAGCATCTAAAAAATAATTGATTTTTGAATTTTAATAAAAATCGTTGGAGCTATTTTTAAGAAAATCAAAAAAACCTGAAAAAACTACCTCAGTAAAGTACTAGTACTTTTTGGCCGATTTAAATTATCAGCTTATTTTCTCGCTCCAGGGGGGTATCTAACTTAAATATAAAATTCCAACCTCCTAGCTCAATTCCCTCAAGCTTAAAATTGAACACAGACAGTCAGACCATGTCGCGAAAATCACTTTCTTGGAAAATCGAAAATCGAAAATCGGCCGTCAAAAATCGATTTTTTCGATTTTTTCAAAACACTGAATCGATTTCGATTTTAATCGAAAATCGACGCTCAAAATCGATTTTCGATTAAAATCGAAATCGATTCGACCAACCCTAGAGTGGAGCCTTTAGTTTAGTCAAATTTTTAAAATAAATAAATTATCTTTTTTTTTAAAACACCTTTTTAGGCTTTTAAGGCTAATTTTAAGACATTTCCTAGGCTAAGCTCTCGAACCTATCAGGCATTTGTGGTGTCGGCTGTACAAAAAATATATCCAAGAAATAGTATCAGAGTTAAGGCTGCAATTTGAAACTCAGATATGGTATCGATGTCACATATATTATCCAAACCAATAAAGTGTCCGGATGGAAATTATTTGATAATGAATTTGATGGCTACTGAAACAGTTAGTATTATTTTTGTGGTGGTGGAAATCATCAAAAAACCCTTTAAAAGATTTATCAACACTCGTTGAAATTCCCAAAGAAAAACAGTTAAAATATTCAGGTGTGTAATTTGACCGGTGCACCACAGTGTTTACACGAAGACGAGCTGGGCATAAACAAGTCGTAGCCGACACTTCTATGCTCACCGCATTCGATTCGACCGTCTTTTATTTTATTTTTTTTTCTTTAGATTGTCACAAGGAACCTCTAAATCGTCCAGCTCCCCAGCTGAATTATATTTTAAAATCGTATGGGGAAAAATGAGCCGACAAAAAAATGTTCATCAATGGAAAATACATGCATTCCATGAATGCACTTTCATTAAATTCATTGTACATACCATGAAACAGACAGATATATAAATGGAATTTCATATTTATATAAATTTGTTTTATGACATAGTAATGGAGATAAAAAAAAATTAAACTCGGCGTTTAAATCAAATGAAGGTATTAAAATCGAATTGAAAATTTATAAGACCCTTGGACAATGAAAAGTATTCAAAATTTCCAAGTTATTACGAAATAAAAAGATCGTCTAGTTCTATTATGTTTATAAAAATAAGCTCTGATGAAGAATAAATTTTGATATTATTCAAAATTTAAACGAATGAAGTTTGTGCTTTCGATAGAATTAAAAGAATCATCAATAATAATCAAATATTTAAATTTTGTTCGGTGTTATTAAAGTCTCTAATCACCTCTTAAGAGAGTTCAATATTATTTTGGAAAGGTTTTATGGTTTTTAGGTTAAGGCTTACAGTAGCGGTCACAGGAGAAGAGAGAAGAGAGCTCTTTCCTTTGCACGGAATAAAGTATTTCTTTAATAATATTTATTTATAATTCCCAACAGAAATTTACTCCGGCCCCCCTCCAAGATAATGGATCAATTTCTCCCAACCTTGATTTCATAAGAGTTAAATAAAATATCAACCAGATCTGAGGACAAACGCCGGGACCTGAATATTTTATTATACCTGTACCATGTTGACGTATAATAAAATATATTTGAATGCTAAAAGTTTTTCTGAATGAAATTATCAATACAATATCAGCCAGCTGGCTCTGAAGATGGCCTAGACAAGAGACCGAAACGTCAGCCTGGTATAAAAAAATATATTTGACTGCTAAAAGTCTCAGCCTCAATAATATACTACAGTACCAACCACAAAGATATATCACAATAATTAAATCATGTTTCTTAAGAGAGTTCAATATTATTTTGGAAAGGTTACCAATTTAAATTTAAATGAAAACTAGCCGCGCCTCCCGCCTTCGGCGGGTTATAAAAATTTCGGAACACGAGTATTTTTCCTGGACTCTCCAAAACGTTCTCAATAAGACTGCAAAATTTCGTTTCAAAATTCCAACGGGAAGTTGGTCAAACAGCGTGACAGACGGACGAACAGACAGAAAGACAGACAGACGGACACTCCGCTATAATTATATATAGATATTTAATGTACCCAGTATGTGAGGCATTACTATTGTCTTCTTGTGTGAACCTCTACACCAAAAATTTAGGGTCTTTCTAATATAACCCTGGGATCGCCACTGAAGTATACCAGAAGCATCAGAAAGGCAGGAGATTGTGGGTTCAACTTCGGGGAGTGTGAGCCCGGATGGTGCAAAAATAAACCTATAATCAGGAAGACGAAGGAACTTTGCAGCCAGGAGATTAAATTAAAAAAATCTTTTACTTGCCGACGTTTCGGTCGCCTATCACGACCTTCATCAGGGCAAATAATTGTCAACAATACACGATCTTAGATATTTTAATGTTTACTGTAATCATATACAATTATAGCTAAATATTTTTCGAGATCTATTATTTGAATAAGATAATAGTATTCAAAATACCTCGATTCGGACTTTAACTGAGTCATAGATATATTTAACAAGACATGTGAGTGTTTTTTATTGATGAGGCCAAACATCCCATGGCCCCCGGGAATCGAACCCAGGATCTCCGCCTTTCCGGGGCATAGGGGTGCTATCCATTGCACCAGGCCACCGGACCCTCGACCTGCACCAATAAAACTCACTTCCTCTTATATGCAGTTAGTCGCGCAAGTTACTAACTCGTAACGAAAACGTGAAAAAAAACTTTAAAGAAAAAAAATTTTTTTTTTTTCGGAAAGGCGGAGATCCTGGGTTCGATTCCCGGGGGCCATGGGATGTTTGGCCTCATCAATAAAAAACACTCACATGTCTTGTTAAATATACAATTATGTTATACTGAGTATAACATTGAATCCAAGACCCCAAGCAAGTAAATGATAATTTATAGGGTCCGACCGAAACAAGATTTTCAGCCGAAACCGAAACCGAATATTCGGCCTCAACCTTAGTTTCGGCCGAAACCGTAACCGAAACCGAAACTTGTATTTTCTATAAAAAAATTTTTTTCATTTTTTTTTTTTTTTTTGAATAATTTTTTTTCCCTTCGGTGAAAATCATTTTACCTTTTTTTTAGGGAGACTAAATTTTTTTCTCCCTCAAGTGCAAATTATTTGACCTTTTTTTTTTTTTTTTTTTTTTGCATGCGAGTCTCATCCCATTTTTTTCAGACTCTGGTTTCGGCCGGCCGAAAGGTTCGGCTGCTTTTTGGCCGAAACCGAAACTACGGCCGAAACCATGATTTTTGGCCGAAACTGGCCGAAACCGTAACCGAAACCGAATATTCGGTCGGTTCCTAATAATTTATATACATAAAAATTAAAAAAAAGAAATTGTAGGCCTATATGATTACAGTAAACATTAAAATACTTAAGATCGTTAAGATTGTCTGTTGACAATTATTTGCCCTGATGAAGGTCGTAATAGGCGACCGAAACGTCGGCAAGTAAAAGATTTTTTTTATTTAATCTCCTGGCTGCAAAGTTCCTTCGGCTTCCTGATTAAATCTCCACAGCCATTAGACATTAAATTAAACCTATAATCTTTATTTTTTTTTAAAGGCTTATTTTTCGGTGAAAACTAAAATTATCCTTAATTTATATAATAAATAATTAAAATATAATTAGAATATGAAGTGAGAAGAAATTTACCTAAATCGGGCGCGTATCTTACGAGAAATCGTCTTTTTTAAGGGAGACCGATGCTTGTGCACACCTACTCTTCAAAGGCTCTCACAATACTAAATGCTCATTGCATATGAGAGAGAATCAGACATGGATCCAAGCTCACTCCTTGCTCACCAACTCACTACTAAATGATCCTAAAGACCCAAGGGAGTCTAGGCCGCTGCCTAAAACTTGCCCCAACTTGCAAGAAAAAAGTAAAAATATTGAAATGTCTAATCCAATCTAATGCAAAATAAGGTGTCAATTAGGAATTTCTATAACAAATGATGATCCTATAGCCCCTTCAAAGGGGCTATAGGATTATTTATTGAAGTATTGTAGAAAGTACATATTATTAAATAGTATCTAGCAAATATAGAGATCACCAATTTTAATTAATATAATCAATATTATATTAATTAATATAAAATAACTTGAAATATCTATATAGGCCTATATATAATAGCGGAGGATCCGTCTGTCACACTCTGTTTAACCAACTTATCGTTGGAATTTCGCAGTCTTATAGAGAGGACGGGGGTTCGCTGGTGTAGCGGGTTAGGGTACAAAGAAGCCCCGTGTCCAAATCATGGGCTTGCGGGATTTTTTCATTAAATGAAAATTTTAAACAAATTAGAGCCAACTAGCCGTGCCGCCCGCCTCTGATCTTTAAAACAGAGACTTTTACTGTTCCGTTAAACGATCAGATATATTTGGTAGTTAAAGTCGGTTGACTACTCAGATAGTTTTGATAAGAATGTTCTGAACTTTTTTTTTTATAATAATCCTTTAACCGGTTTCTCTACTAAATCATAATATTATAATTTTATAAACAAACTTTAGAGGATTTACACGAGAGACGAACTCCTTTTATGGTTGTAATATTATGATGATCCAGTTATCGAACATTCCACGGATAATATTTCAAAAGATTTTTTTTTTTTTTTGAGAGATCAAGTAAAAAAAAAATTGGCAGAGAGAGAGAGAAGGCAGAATAGTAATTTCGTCAAAAGAGGCTCCAATTTATCTTAAAAAAAATTTCAAATAAATCACTAGTTGTAAAGCATATAAATTAGAAACAAGTTCCTTATTCGTGAGGGATTTTGACAAAAAATTTGGATAGATATTTTTTTTTTTAAGAAAGGAATAAGTCAAGCAAACAAAAATTCAAGAGATGAAATTTGGCAATTGAGAATTTGCTGATGGGTCCCGGGGAAGTCGGAACAACAATTTTATAATTAAATTGAATAATTACTCCAACAATCAAACCGATGAGGCGTTTGAATATTAATATTTAATTCAAAAACTTTTTTTATATATTTTTTCACGTTTTTACCGAAAAACAAAAAATTTCACAATCAATCATTTAAGCCTGATTTTTTTTTTTTTGCAACTTGCAATGAACAAATGACAAGAGAATAACAAATTTTTTTTTATAAAATAGAGTTTGCTCAACGCCGAACAACCCGAAAAAATAAAGTTATTTTTATAATTTTTAGAAATTTTTTATTTATTATGGATACAAAATTTGGGCCTAGCCTGAAAGAAGAACAACAGCTACGAAGAACATTATTATTAAAAAATTCTCTATCAACAACAAATCCCCCTCCCTGTGCTCGAGAGGTTAGAGAGAATGTCGATATTGATAATCTAAAAGTCATGAGGAGTGGGTTCGAACCCAAGGCAGTCCGATTCCAAAAAGACTTAGAAAAAAAAAAAAACAAATCTAAATTCACTGTTAGAAATCATTTAATGATTATATTATATGTAAATTAGTGGGGAATCACCGGTTCTCTAAAAGAAGTTGATGGTAAAAAATCTGGTCGCACAGCACACAACTTTCTCTTACCTTCGGTAATCGAAAGTTGTGTTCTGTTTTTTAATCAAAATCGTTGGAGTGAGAAAATCGAAAAAAACTGAAAAATTACATCAGTAAAGTATTAGTACTTATTGGCCGATTTTGTTCAAAAACTTCGTGTCACGTCCCAGGGAGGTACCTTATTTAAATATAAAATTTCCCTCTAGCTCTTTTCGTTCTTGAGATATTTTGTTCCAGGCAGGCACAGACAGACCATGTCGGGAAAACCAATTTTTGTATTCAGAAGACCTTAAAACGTGTATATCCATCAAAATCTCGACATCGAATTTTTTACATGAATTCAATACTTTCTCAAATATCAACATATAGGTAAGAGAAAGTAAAAATAGTTCAAATTCCTCAATTTTCGCCTGATGTGGGCTTCGAAATGTCGGCTTGGAAAAATAAAGGTTTTGGTATTTTACACCTCTATATTGGGTATAGATTTGTAAACCCAAAATGTATAGAATATATAAAATAAAAAAAAAATTCAAAATTTGACTGTTTATTATTATTTCTAATGATAAATAGTAGAAGAGGAGTCAGTTAATGTAAGAGCTTCTGTTTAATAAAAGAGATGTTTCGGCTTTAATGGAATAACTCCATCATCACTCACTTCAAAGAGTATAGTATAAAAGGAATGCATGAGCATCGAGTCTATATGCAGAGTTGTCCAGATTAATTTGTATCTATATACAAATTAAAATAAGCTAATTGTTTTCAGCTAAGAAAATACCAAATAACAATTTGAGATCAAAATATCTTGTGAGTTTGAGTTTGCGCAAATTTCGCCACCTGATTTTATGAAATTACTTTATTTCTAATCTTGAGCATACATTCTTGATTAATCAAGGAAGGAGCAAATATTCCAGAAGAAAAGCAGCCAGTATTTTTACATCAAATTAATAAAATACCGAAACGGTTCGGGTTGGAATCAGGAAATCTTTTTATTTAGCTATTGGGTCATTCCACGTCAGTTCAACCAGGCCATTTCACCCATAATCTCAGATTTTTATGAAACTTGGTATGTTTGTTCTATATATAAAGATAAGTAACAGCACCAAATTTCAAATTTTTATCTCACTTAGTTTTCGAGTTATGGCACTTTAAAGTTTTGATTTTTTCACCTTCCGCGGCTTGGCTAATGCCAAACAAAATGTGACATGGGAGAGAAAATAATTTCTCATTTATTTATTTGACATCCAATCTTGATGAAATTTTTATGGTAGGTTCTTTAAACAATAAGGAATTAGAAAAAAAATATATCACGAATCTAAGTTAATCCTAAAATATAAAAAAAAATTCATATTGTTGATTTTTTTTTAGTTTTGAAAACGCAAACATGGTTTAGCGCTAAAGCCAATATCTCCAAAAGGGAATGCGATATTCAAGAAATTTTTTTTCTAAATAATCTACATTAAATGTGCTTTAATTTAGTAAAATAAAAATTTTGTGTATTTTGTTCCCTCTATTTCTAAAGTCCATTGCAAGTTTCAATATATAGTTTTACATGTTAAAAAGATTTCAAGGGCTAAATGAAAATATACATTTTAAAGAGCATCTAGAAAATAATTGATTTATGAATTTTAATAAAAATCGTTGAAGCAAATTTTGAGAAAATTGAAAAAAACTGAAAAAGTACATCAGTAAAGTACTAGTACTTTTTGGCCGATTTTGTTCAAAAGCTTATTTTGAATGTCAGGGAACTTAAATATAAAATTTCAACCACCTAGCTCAATCCTTTCATGCTTTCAATTGAATTGATTGTGTTTTTGTCTGTGTTCAGTTTTAATCAGACACACACACAGTGGTCATTTGAAATCATGAAAGAATTGAGCTAGGTGGTTGAAATTTTATATTTAAGTTCCCTGACATTCAAAATAAGCTTTTGAACAAAATCGGCCAAAAAGTACTAGTACTTTACTGATGTACTTTTTCAGTTTTTTTCAATTTTCTCAAAATTTGCTTCAACGATTTTTATTAAAATTCATAAATCAATTATTTTCTAGATGCTCTTTAAAATGTATATTTTCATTTAGCCCTTGAAATCTTTTTAACATGTAAAACTATATATTGAAACTTGCAATGGACTTTAGAAATAGAGGGAACAAAATACACAAAATTTTTATTTTACTAAATTAAAGCACATTTAATGTAGATTATTTAGAAAAAAAAATTTCTTGAATATCGCATTCCCTTTTGGAGATATTGGCTTTAGCGCTAAACCATGTTTGCGTTTTCAAAACTAAAAAAAAATCAACAATATGAATTTTTTTTATATTTTAGGATTAACTTAGATTCGTGATATATTTTTTTCTAATTCCTTATTGTTTAAAGAACCTACCATAAAAATTTCATCAAGATTGGATGTCAAATAAATAAATGAGAAATTATTTTCTCTCCCATGTCACATTTTGTTTGGCATTAGCCAAGCCGCGGAAGGTGAAAAAATCAAAACTTTAAAGTGCCATAACTCGAAAACTAAGTGAGATAAAAATTTGAAATTTGGTGCTGTTACTTATCTTTATATATAGAACAAACATACCAAGTTTCATAAAAATCTGAGATTATGGGTGAAAATTTTTTATTTTTTTGGTTGATTTGACGTGGAATGACCCTATTATAAAAATCTGACCGGCGCACAGCACACAACTTTCTCTTACCTTCGGTAATCGAAAGTTGTGTACTGTACTTGTCACACCAGATTTTTTGAGTCGACATGTATTTAGTTTCCGACAGTACGGTACATTCGATTTTCAAGATGTACAAATTTATATGTGAAAATATTTATATTCTGTTACCATGGCAACCATTTCTCCTATCTTTTCTATGAAGTACAAGAGTAAAGTGGTCTTCAGAAGATTTCAATGACAAAATGAGAATATACATTTTAATCTAAATCTAAAAAATAATTGATTTTTGAATTTAAAAAAAAAATCGTTGGAGCGAATTTAGAGAAAATCGAAAAAAACTGAAAAAGTGCATCAGTAAAGTACTAGTGTAGTACTAGTACTAGTCTTTGGTCGATTTTGTTCAAAAGCTACGTGTCACGTCCCATGGGGATGCCTAACGTAAATATAAAATTTCAATCTCGTAGCTCTTTTCGTTCTTGAGATATTTTGTTCACAGACACACAGACACACACACAGACAGACAGACCATGACGCGAAAACTACTTTTTTGGATTCAGGAGACCTCAAAACGTGTATATCTCGACATCGAATTTTTGACATGAATCCAATTCTTTCTCTATATATTAACATATATATATATAGAGCTAAGAGAAAGTAAAAATATTTATTGTCAAAATTGTTATTTAGTATTTTCTTCATTGAAAAACAATTATCTTTTCAATAATAAACAAATTCAATTTATTATTTTTAACGACATGTTGAGAAATTCACTCTTCCTATGTTCAATAAATGAATATATCCAAAGTTCATTAATTATTTGTTTCTTGTAGGTGAAAACAACATTGCATCTCTTAAGTGTCAATCATGTACACACACACACACAGCTAATGAAATATAATTCGAAGAGATGCTATTTCAAACTGAAATTAATGGTGTCGGTGCCTTTTTTTCTAAATGATAAGTACTTGAAGATTAAAGTACAAATTTTTAAGCAATTTATCTATATCTATTTATAGCAAATTTCGTAATTCATGAGTATAAGACCACCACCTGAACATGGATGGTTCTGATAACATCGCAGTTGTCCTGTTTGCCTGCCTTTTTTGGTTTTGTTCAATGTCTCTTGGTTTCAAATAAATGACAATGAAATTATGCATAAATTTATAAACGAACGATTAAAACAATGTTTTACGGTTCAGTCAAGTCATTGATTTGTTTCTATTCGTTTAGGAAATATTTTTCGTTTTATTAAAGCCGGCTTTAAAAGTCGTATGTTAATTATTAAGATTTATTATTGATCTTTTACTATAATGTGATATCAAATTTATTAATACATAAATTTCTCGAGTCAATGAAAGAATTTAAAAGTTGAATCATTTACGACAAGTTGGCTAAAAAAAAACAAACTTTGAATAGGAAATATTAAATCAACTTTTGTATTTAAATAAATTTAAATATAATATTTGTACTTTTTGTATTGATAAATTATTAGAAATGTTTGTATGTTGATAATAAATTGAGAGTCTTTAGAGGAGGGAATGAAAGGTTGAAGAGTAAGAGCGTGGGTTCGAATCGCCCGGTATTACAAAGAAAGCGTATTTTCTATTTGCAAGACTGAAAATGATTTGTTTGTATCAAGAATTAGTTGGAGAATGTTCAAAGAAAATTTCACTGTGAGCTCTACACACGGAATTGGAAAAGAAAGCTTTAGTTCTAGACGGCCAGTTAGGTTATAGAGGGTGGTCCTAAACTATATGTCAAAAATGTTGTGTGTGCACTAATTCCACCTTGAGCCGGTAGAGAGCGCTGACAACTGCGGCATGTAAAAACACTTTGCTAGCCGGGTTCATCATTTACCGCACATGCATTTTATGTATGTGGCTGAAGAAGGTTAGGTTAGGTTAGGTTGAAGTGGCCGTTCCCAGAGAGGGAACACACTTAGGCCAATTAGGCCAAGTTTGGGTTATCTCCCCCTTTCCTACCCTAAGAGAAGACTTCGGCAGGATGTTTGAATTATTTGCGGCAAGCTGGATTCGAACCCGAGCCTTCGGACTCCGTAATCCTCAGCTTAGCCATTGCCTTCTCTGATGTGGCTGAAGAAAGAAATGGATTAGCTGTTCAAAGTATGAAACTCCGATGAAGACGCTATTATGTTCGACAATCCGAGAATCGCTCCCTTTGAGCAGTTAATCCATTTCCTTCTTCAGCCCCAGGAAATACAGTCGGCCAGCCAGCTCCGCCTTGGTGAAACGATGCATTCTGCTCAAAATCAGTGCGAGAAGTGATGAATCTAGCTAGTGAAGCGCTTTTACACGCCGCAGTCATCAGCGCTCTCTACCAGTTCAAGGCGGTATTACCGCACACACAAAATCTGCTTATTTAGGTCCCATATCTGACCGAAACGTTGGCTTGAAGTGATTAATAAACGAAATAAACGTAGCTTCTCTTTTCTTTCTTCCTTACTACAAGATCTACTGAGCTATCCACCTCACTCTAATGTTGTATTTATATTTTCTACATATTATACTGATTTATGAATATTTCTATAATGCGTGGAGATAATTCAGAGCGTGGTTATATTGATCAAAATAAAAAAAAAATTCTATAAACATTCGGAAACGCTTCTTTCACCATTTTGTTTGGTTTTTTTTTTTAGTAAATAAATTATATCTCTGGAACAGATTTACCGATTGAGCTTATTTTATTTTCCAAAATAAGTCTTTACATTAGAAAGTTCCCTGCAAAAATTCAACTCAATCGGTCAAGTCGTTCCAGAGAAATAGATAGGGCGGATATCTGGTAAAAGAAGCGTCTCCAGAAACACCTTGTACAGCGACGAAGATTTTAATTCTCCCTCCCTTTATGATTTTTTTCTTTTAATGATTATATCTCAAGGTTCAGTGTTTTGATATCACATTTAACAAAGATATGAGAGTGTGAATAATTATCTTTTATCATCATCAGTAATTAAAAGGCAAATAAAAGAAATAAATGATTTTTCAATTGTAATTAGGATTCTTAACCTTATAATTATTTAACTAATTTATCTTGATTGTGTTTATTTCATTTGAATAAAAAGGAAATAATTAAATGATAAGAATTGAAATTTTATTATCAAATAAAGAGAGCAATTAGTTTATTGTTTTCGGGACGGAAGGTGAAATTTCGACATGACACGTTTGGAGACATCTGGTTCGATAATGAGAAGCCAAGCTTATAATCCTGATTTGAAGACAGCTCAGTTCCAATTTCACAAGTTTAACTGACGAGGGAATCCAGTATTCCCTCTCTTCTCTAACGAAACGTAACAATTCCTGACAAAAATGACTGAAACGTCTTTGGGAGAACATTCGAAACTTAAGAAGGAATTACTTTGATGATGAAAAGGGAAAAATTTGATATTCTATTTGAGAAAACGAGAAAACATTATTATACCAAGAAAATGTTTCGTGAGAGTCTACAAGATCTATATAGACTCTCACGAAACATTGAGACTCGCTTGATTTTATAAAAAAAATATACATGCGCACAAATTCGTGCCGAAACAACAATGACAACTTTATGCCTAATTAATTTATAAGCCAACGAGAACTGAAGATGAACAAATAAAATTTTGTCCGAAACGTCTCTTTTTCGGCATTGGGCATCCAAAGGCTCTCTTTATTTGCTGCACCTGTAATTGCTCTTTTCCATTCCGATTAATTATTAAACTTTATGAAGAGAAATTTAAAAAAATTTAAATCCTGTTTCATTCCTATGAAAGAAACAAGGAGGGGTTGCGAAAGCTGAGTCTGGCAGTCAAATTTTTTTTCTTTAAATATTTTATTGGGCTGACGTTTCGGTCCGTCTTCAGGGCTCAATAAGTGACAAGAAAGTGTATATATTTTGTGTTTATTAAAGCCTTTATAGTTTGTATTGAGTTTTTAATTATAGCCCATATTTTGTATTATTTTTTAAAATAGGCTATAATCAACGTTTCGACTGCAGAATAAACAGTCCGAAATGTCGGCCCAATAAAATATTTAAAGAAAAAAAAATTTGGCTGCCAGTCTCCTTTCGCAACCCTTCCTTGATACAAACTACAAACTACAATATTAACAACTCTGAGAGAATATCACACATAGCCTAATTGAGAAACAAATAAACTGCTATTTAAAATACTTTAAAGAAACCTGTTGAGTTTGTAAGAACAAAAAAAGGGTTTTGTCGAAGCAAAATTAGACATTTTTATTAGGGAAAAAAATGAAAAAAAAAAAGGTTTCCATGCCCAATAGATTGTTATGCATGGGTGTGGGTCTCTGAACCAACGAGAGAGAGGTAAATAAACACTGAGCGAGAGAGAGATCTTGTTCGTGAAACAAATGAATTGAATAAATGAAAAAAAAAAAATGATTTCAGTTGAGCACGATCAAATCAGTCAGTCTGACAGGTTTTTGAAGCATAAAACAACAAAACCAGATGATTATCCCATCGTTGGAATTAATTATCCCCGTCCGACTATTAATTAATATCTGTGTGTGTGAGAGAGATGGAGAGAAGAGAGGGAAGAGCCGTTACGTTTGGCACCAGAAACGACACCTTTCTTTGCCAAAAGATAATTAAAACAGACTCTTTTTTGTATTCTGTTAATTAGTTAACAGTTAATAACAATAAAAAATATTTTTTTTAATTAAAATCATTTTCAAATAGCTATTACCGATAATGCCCATGAGAAAGAATCAGTAGCCTAGGGAAAATTAAAATTTAATTTGCACACCTGTTATCTCAATTTTTTAATTATCGTGTTTAATTTCGGATAGCGAGTAAGATCTTGTTCCTAAATTAATTTGTCTAAAAGTGAAATTAAATATAAATGAACCTTCATCTAGTTAAAAGTATTCATAGCGTCAAGATACGCCCGAAAACATTGTTGAAAAAATCTTAAGGCGCGAGTCTCGTTAAAGGAAAAAAATTAATTATTCTTTAACAATTAGTCAGGGAGCCCCATTTTTACAAGTTATTACAATCAAGCTAATTTTCCGAGAGTTGCTTCATTTTGATGAGACGACCAATTGTTTCTCTTACAACAATTATTTGTTTATATTCATGGAATACACAAATGAGAAAAGAATACATAAATATCTCTCTATACATTTCCTATGGGAGAAATCGTAACTTTAAAAATTAATAACTCAAAAAGTTATGGGAATTTCGGGATGAAAATAATTTTCCTGTAATCCCGAGAAGGTCCTCTTTATGCATAAAAAATTTCATTTCGAAATTCCAATGGGAAGTTGCCTAAATAGAGCGTGACAGACAGATGGACAGTCATACAGACGGACAGACAGACAGACGGAAATTAGTGAATTATAAATAGATATATATATAGATTTAAGAGTTTCAGTTAAGTAACGCCAGGCACGGCGGAATCTCGGGTGGGTGGATACAATTAACCAAACCTCTAAATGCTTCTGGTTCGCATCCCGACAAAAATTTATTTCAATTCGTTTGACTACCAATCAAATTTGTATAAATAGAGACAAGGTCTAAATAGCCTACGATGCCGAAAAATGAAATCTAAAAAAAAAACTCTAAATGGCCGGGCAGCCGAGAGGAAATAAATTGAATTGATTACTAATTTGAAATAAATAGGGGCGGTGTTTAAATTGCCTTAGATGCCGAAAAATAACTTAAAAAAAAAAAAAAAAATTACTGTACTATAAAATTATTATCAGCTATCAAAATTTTACTATTTTTAAACTTTTAGGAGTCAAGATATTCAAAATTCCTGTTATTAAATGCCAAATGTTTTTTTTTTTTTTTTTTATTTCAAATTTTACCATGTTGGTCTCCTGGGGATAATAAATCAAAAAGAAAATTTTATTGTGGCTCTATTTGACTTGGAAAATGCAGAAAAAGTTTTATTTGATGTGAAAAAAATGTTGAAATGCCATTAAAATCAGCTTAAATTAAATTTCTCTTAGGAATGCCTAATTTTAACAAAAAAAAAAAAAAAAAATCTTCTCATCGATTAATCGAAGAGGGAGGGGGTGAGTGAAATTTTAAGATATTCCTCCAAGTGTAACGGCTACGGGATAATATATTCCGGTCTTTATGGGCGGCAAAATCGACGCTCTTTGCTCTTTATTTGGAAGTGAAATTGATTGATTTCGGGCCGCCATCATTCAGACTGCTTACAGCTCAATTACCGCGCTTACAGTCGATGCCGAAGAAGAAGAAGAAGAATCGGAATTACGTGCGGGACGCAACGGAGATCCGAATCTCATCTCCTGCGGCGTGCTTCCGAGAATCCGCGTGTCCAAAGGCAACCTTGGGGCATTTTTTTTTTTTTTTTTTTTAGAGAGAAGAAAAAGAGAAGCAAGCAAGCCTCTTAAATTTTTTGATCGCAATTCGTTCCAAAAAAAAAAAAAAAAAAATTCATCGAACAAAACTTGAATGAAAGTTATTTAGTATTTAAGAGGATAATATGAATGCAAAGAACATGACTTAATTTTTTTTTTTCTGTTCACTTTATATATTCAAAATATATTTAAAAGAATATATTATATTCAATAGGATTCTATAGCATACAAAAATGAGTATTATACAAAAGAAACAAGACTATAAGATTTTGTGAAAATTAATCATTTATCTGTTTTATGGTCTTTTGAAAACATTAATAAAATTATTTTGTTACTTTAGAGCAGCGTTTCCCAACCTTTTGAAGTCCACGGCACCCCAAAGGTGCGTTGGGAATAATATTACACACTAGCGGCACCCTTCCTTTTTTTTTTCCTATCAAATCGAAATTTTTTTCCACCCTGAGGCAAATTTTTTTTCCCCTGCGTGAAAATCATTTGACCTTTTTTTTGGCAAAGCTTAATTTTTTCCGATCTACGGAAAATTTTGCCGCATTCATTTTAATCATTTGACCTTTTTTTTAGCAAAACTTTATTTTTTCGTCTCTTTATTTTATTTTTTTTTATCTAAATAACTCGCAGCACCCTTGGGTGCCGGGGCACACCGGTTGGGAACCACTGCTTTAGAGAGAAGTCCCGTTAATCCGAACTAATTGGAACCGAGGGTCGTTCGGATTATCGGGAAGTTCGGATTAACCGGAATTGTAAGCTTGAATTAGTTAATTTTGATAATAAAGTCGTATTTAAAAAGAGAGAGGAGTGAGGCGACTGGTGATAGACAAAACAGGGGGACGAGGAAGAGGCATCGTTGTTCGACGGACGAGTCGTGCGTCGCGCAGATACACTCCGATTCAAAGCGGCACATAAAATTAAAATACGAAGATGGGGGGAAAAGGAGGACCATCGAAGGGACCCCAAAATGCGGGTGGATCCAAACAAGAAAATCAACCCGCAAAGGGTCAGCAAACGTTGGAAAAATTCGGGATGCAAGACCCTTTTAGCAGACGAGGAGCTGTACAGAGGACACCGCCCGAATCGAGCCAAGAAGCTAAGAAAGCAAAGTTTGAAGAGCTTAGTAAAAATGAAACTATCCAAGAAACTTTGAATAAGATACTCGAAAAATTAGAAGAAAAAAACAGAGATTTGGAGACGGAGATCCGAGCACTAAGAGAGGAATTGAGAGAAGAGAGGAGGGAGAGGGAGTCGGAGAGAGCTGAGTGGGGAGGGATTGTAAGAGAAATCAAGAATGAATTGAATTATTACAAATACAAACTAGAGAGATTAGAGAGAAGAGAGAGAATGAAGAATATCATAATACACGGAGTGGAGGAGAGGGAAGACGAGAATGTTGAGAAGATTGTTAAAGATATTTGTACAAGAAAATTAGATGTGCCGGAATTTGAGGCTAGGTCAGTGGTAAGATTGGGTAAGAAAATCTATAATAAAAAAAGACCAATTTTAGTAAATATCGATAACTTAGAGATCAAAAAAAAGTTGTTCAAAGAAAAAAGTAAACTTAAAGGCTCAAACATATTTATTGATAACGATTTGTCCAGAGAAGAAAGAGAGTCAAGACAGAGAAGAATAAATATGATAGGAAAACTGAGAAAAGAAAAGAACAATGTAAGATTAGTGGGTGATAAAATAATGGCGGAGGGTGTACTGTATAAGTTAGTTGAAGGAGAAAATTGGGGTGAGGACAAGATTGAAAAGATGGAAAACCAAAAAAACGACGGAAGAAGACCTTGGACGAGAGAGGAGGGGAAGATTCGGGAAGAGAGCATATAGTTCGGGAGGAACACAACACCGGACGGACAAAAATGATAATATGGAATACGGCTGGAATATATAATAAGGACAATGAATTTTGGAACTATGTAAATGAATTTCACGTGTTAATATTTGTCGAAACCTGGATAGAGAAATTAAACCAAATATGGTTGAATAAAAAGTTGAACAATGGATATTTTTACGAGTTGGAGTTTGCGTCAAGAGAAAAAAGGAGGGGAAGAGCCAAGGGTGGACAACTGATAGCCATAAGAAACGAGCTAAAAGACTCATATAAGCTAGAAAAGTGGGAAGGAGGATTAAAAATACTCTGGAAGAAAAAGGAGGATCAGGGAGTAATTCTGGCAGTCTATAACAATAAGGGTATGGCCAAGATGGCGAAGATAATAAATGAAGAAGTAGAAGAAAGAATAACTTCAAGAATAAACCTAACGATCGTAGGTGATCTAAATGCGAGGATTGGGGAAGAGCAAGGAATTGATGAAGAAGAAAGAAGATCAGAAGACAAATATATAAACGAAGAAGGTAGAAGACTACTCACCCTCTGCGCTGAACAGGGTTTGAGTATAATGAATGGAAACTGTGAAGGGGACGCTGAGGGAAAATTCACGTTCATCGGAGGCCAGGGGTCCTCAGTAGTGGATTATGTATTGGCGAGCGAAAAAAATGGATTTATAAAAGACATGAAAGTAGAGGAAAACCCACACTCCGATCACCAGCCTCTGGTGGTGACAATAGACGAAGGGAGGATAATAGAACCGAAAAAACCCAAAAGGAGAGAAATACTCAGATGGAACGAGAGAAAAGAAAGCGAATTTAAACAGCACTTAGATCAGGATTGGAGACAAGTTGGATGGGAAGCATTGGACAGTAACGACAAAGTAGAAAGGTTAACGGAAATAATGAGGAACATAGCGAGGCGTTTAAGATTAAAAAGAATTCCGAAAGAGAGGGAATGGTTTAGCCGGGAATGCGTAGAAAAAAGGAAGGAAGTCTGGAAATATCTTAGAATATTCCGAAGCAGCCATAGGGAGGCGCATAGAATACAATATATTGCTAAGAAGAGAGAACTCAAACAGTTAATAAGAAAGCAGAAAACAAAGGAAAAGGAGGACAATTGGAAAATAATCAGGAACAGCAGAAACAATAAGGAGTTTTGGAAGCAGATAAATAGGTTGAGAGTCAAGAAAAGAAATTCGATACCAGAAGAAAGTATAAATATAGAGGAGTGGAGGACCCATTTTATGAAGCTTTTATGTGGGACGGACGGCTATGAGGAGAGAGGATTGTACCCAGTTTCTGGTGATCGAGAAGCAGAGGACAACTCAGGTATCAACAGGGATATAGAAATAGAAGAACTAAATGAAACAATTAGAAACATGAAGAAGGGCAAGACACCGGGTGAAGATGAAATCTTAAATGAATACCTTAAGATGCTAGATCAAGAGAAAAGAATAGAAGTGCTGAAAGTTTTAAACGATATATGGTACCGAGGAAGGATACCAGATAGCTGGAGATTGTCCGAAATCATAGCTATCCATAAAAATGGTCCAACTAGTGACCCAAATAATTACCGTGGCATCTCTTTGCTGAGCAACCTATATAAACTGATGGCTAACATACTGAACAAGAGGCTTAGAATTTGGTGTGAAGCCGAGAAAATTTTCTCAGAAAGCCAGGCTGGTTTCCGACAGCTGCACAGTACGGGTGACAATATTTTCATTTTGAACACTTTGATAAGCGAGAAATTAAAGCGTAAGAAAGGGAAACTGTACTCAATGTTCATCGATCTTAGGGCGGCATTCGATTCGGTAGACAGGGCGAAACTGATATCCAAACTGGAGAATATCGGTTTGAAAGGCAGATTCCTTAGACTCATATCGGACATCTACAAGGAGACTAAATGTAGGATAAAAACGAATGGAGCTATTTCAGAAGACTTCTTCACAAGCCGAGGTGTAAGGCAGGGCTGCCCGCTGAGTCCCCTCCTTTTCAACATCTACCTGGAAGATTTGGATAAAGAATTGGAGAAGAGAAGAGAGGGAGGAACGGTCATAGGAGATGTCAAAATCTATTGCCTGAAATATGCCGACGATATAGCTATCATTTCGGATGATAGAGAGGGCTTATCGGACATGATAAAAACCACAGATAACTACGTCAAGAAAATGGGGATGAAAATTAATACGAAAAAATCGAAGATAATGATTTTCAGGAAGGGAGGGGGAAAAAATAAAAAGTCTGAAAGATGGGGCCTGGATGGAGAAGACATCGAGGTGGTAAAACAGTACAACTATCTGGGACACATGTTTTCGTCGAGTGGAGTGCCCAGCCTGCATATTAAAACCCAGGTGGGGAAAAGTTTGGCTGTGGTAAACCAACTGTGGGGAATATGGAGAAGGAACGGTCTGAGTGGACTGAAGGAGAAGATGAATCTCTACGAGACGTTGGTTTACTCCATTCAATCCTATGGAATGGAAAGCTGGGGGTGGAAGAGGTCTGAAGAGATGGAAAGAGTTTTAGGAAGGTACGCTAAAGGAATACTTGGTGTGGATCGTAATACCCCTACTTATATGTGGAAGATGGAAGCAGGACTTTTAAGCGTAGAGACGAGAAACTTCGGCAGGATGGTGAAGATGGTCATAAGGATTATGAATATGGAAGAATTGAGGTGGCCCAAAGTCTGTCTCCGAGAGTGCTTAAGGGGAATAAGGAACAGCGATCCTTCGACCTGGGGAAGAGACATGGAGAAAGCTCTGAAGACAGTGGGATGCCAGAACGCCCTTAGTCTGATGCATCAAGACAAGAGAGAAGAATCGAAGGCCTGCTTGGAGGACGCTGTAAGGAGAAAAATTGACCAGGAGCTCCAGCTGAATTGGGGAAAGATAGAGGCCTCAAGTTATTGCCCGTTTTATAAGGATATAAAGAAAGAAGTGGGACGAGAAGAATACCTAATCAAAGAAGATATAAGTATGAAGAACCAGGTGACATGGTGTAGAATGAGGATGGGCAACGGCCTGGCGAACAGCGAAAGCTGGAAAGAAGAAAAGGAATGTAGCATTTGCCAACGGGGGGGCCATGTCGTTGGACCACGTCTTCGAGTGCGAGGAGGTAAAAAAGAAACTGGACAACACCATAAGGAGGAAGGTGGAAGAACTGAAGACAGTGAAGGTGAGAAGAGAGGGTTGGCATCAGCAGCTGCTGGGAGAGATCAAAGAAGACTTAATAAAGGTCTGGCAGACATGGGAGAAGATGAAGAGGCTACCTGACTAAAAGTTCCAGAAGAGAAGATTCCCGAATAAACTTTCATTTTAATTTCAAAATATGTATTTAAAATTATGAAATTTTTGTAACTTTTAATGTAAAAATCCCCAAACCCTGAATAGGGAGGGGCGAAGTCAATAAATATATTATTATATTATTATAATAAAGTCGTATTTATAATATTGTAAACCGTGAAACTTGTCGGTGATATTAAACTCTAAATAAATATTTCATAATAATAATAATAAAATAAAGTTCCATTAATATCTAATTTGATTTGATTATGAGCCTGCAATTGAATTGCTAAAGAATCGGTATGAGTCCCCTCGCCGTGTCGTCTTCAGCATCATCGAACAACTACACAACCTTCCTGTTATAAAGTCGTCAAGCTCCAACGCGCTTTTAAAGTTAGTCGACACCTTCAGACAACATAAACTCCAACTCTCGAAATTCGAAGTACTTTATGCAGACAACAACCCTTATTTGTCGTTTTTACTACTTCAAAAACTGGAGGCAGTCACGAAACACCAGTGGCATATGTCCCTTGGAGACGACTACAAGCAGCTTCCTGATCTCGAGGCCATCTTTGCCTTTTTGGAAAAGGCCGCTTCATCACATATTATGTCATCAAATCCCGTTTCCATAAAGAAGCCTTCAGCTCCCAAAACCACCATCAAACCCGATGCTCGCTCGCACCAGTCTTTCACCGCCGTTGCCGCCAGTGCGCCTACTCGTCGACCTCATATTTCATCACGGACTGGGATTGAAGTTCATTGCCCTCACTGCAAGGCAAATCATCCGCTAAACCGCTGCCATAAATATCTCAATCTCACGATCCCCGAACGAGCTGATGTCGTCCAGAACCTCAACCTCTGCAAGAATTGCCTTTCGGCGAATCACAAAGAAGATCTCTGCCCCAGTTCCAGCTGCAGGATGTGCAGCCAAAGACATCACACTTCTCTCTGCACCTCTCAACACGCCCCGGTAACTGGTTCCACTACCTCCTGTCCTTCCTTCACTTGCCACGCAATTGATTTCTCTCTCCTGCCCACAGCGTCAGTCTACGTTCGCTCCGCAAAGGGAGAATTGATTCCCGCAAGGTGTCTGCTAGACAGTGGATCCCAGAGTCACTTCATCACTTCATCTATGGCAACGCGTCTTGGTCTTCCGGTCCGCAACTGTACCACTGACGTCTTCGGCATCGCAGCTTGTTCAACTCGCGCTCAGGGTCAATTGGCGATAGAGTTCATCTCACGACTCGAAAGTAATCATTCATACCAGGTAACTGTCAATATTTTGCCACGATTAACGCAACATATTCCTTCTATCCGCCTCTCTCCTTCGCTCCTGAAGGCTTACGACTCCCTTTCACTAGCTGATCCCTATTTTCACCATCCGGGTCCTATAGACATTATTCTGGGAGTTGAAATTTGGTCTGCCATTCTACGACCGCGTATCTTAAAACATCTAGGTCCATTTAGTGCATTCGACACTACTTTAGGTTGGATTTTGATGGGGAGTACAGATGGGGAAAAAGCTCCTTCGCAGTTTTCATCCCATTTGGTTTCTTTGGGGGACCTGGCCAGTTCGTCAGAGAGCTCCGCACCTAATTCAGCAATGGATCAACCAATTCCTCAGTTTTGGGACATTCCTTTAGAACAACTATCCCCTGATGTCTTCAGGAACGACCCGTGTATCGAACATTTCGAATCAACCTATAGACGGCTCACCTCAGACAAATTCTCACTGGCTTTGCCCTTCAAGCAAACCAGCCAAGCTTTGGGCCAATCCCGTCACGTCTCGTTGGCTGAGTTTTTGTCTCTGGAGCGTCGTTTTAGGAGGGACCCAGCTTTGAGGGAGGCCTATATCGCTTTCATGCGCGATCACCACCATTTAAACCTCATGTCCAAAATCGACGAAAATATTTCAAACATTTCACCTACGACATCATGTTACTTATCACATCATGCGGTTCTCAGGTCTCATGCCCCCTCACGAAAAATCCGCATTGTTTTTAAATGTTCCGGTCCTACATCAAACAAGATCTCGCTTAAAGATCTTCTAATGACCGGTCCACCTCTTCAGAATGATTTACGAAATTTACTCACCTCGTTCAGGTTATACCCCATTGCAGTTTCTGCTGACTTAGTCAAGTTCTACCGGTGCATCAAGTTAAACGATAGCTCAAGACAATTTTTGAGAGTGTTTTGGCGTGAGAATGAGACTGACCCTCTTGAGGTGTTCACTCTCAATACGTTGGCGTTTGGAGCAACATCTTCTCCCTTCCAAGCTATTTACTCTCTCAAAAAACTGGCTGAGCTGGAGAAAGATAATTTTAACGACTCCGTATTACAATCTTTAAAAGATCACATTTACATCGACGATTTACTTCTCGATTTTCCAAACTTGACTGAGGCAGCGGATACTTTATCTGGATCGCAATCACTCTTGAAGAGGGGAGGATTTTCTCTAAGCAAGTGGGCTTCCAACAAAGCTGAACTCGGAAAGGCTTCGGGTCGATCCTGAAGATATTAAGACCTCTTCCCCCACTGCTGTAAAACCTGAGCTCACTTTTGGAGTTAA
>JAKCPI010025852.1:0-19857 GCA_023213315.1 Euborellia annulipes | reverse complement strand
TAACTAGGCAAAATGACGCATATATACATGAAAAATTCCTTAGATGACTTAAAATGGCTAAATAATGTTGACCGAAACGTTTCAATTCCCAATTGGGAATTACTGTTTGATTTGTTAAATCCTCCTTGGCCGAATCCCGCTATCCCAACAATAAAAGTGGAAAATGTGAGTTTTGTAGGTAAGGAATTTGCAGCTAGGTTTATTTCGTTTATTAGGCGATAAAACATCTCAAGACACACTTCAGCTCTGAGGATGGTCTCATATATGTCCGAAACGTCGAATTGAAGTGCCTAATAAACGAAAGCTGCAATCGTTCTTTTCTTTTTTTCTTACTCAGCTATCCGCCTCACTAATAATGAGAATTTTGCACTTAAGCTCGTCATATAAGGAAGCTTATGTAAAAAATTAAGCTCAAATTTGAAAAATTTTAAGGGGATAAAAAAATTAGACCTATAGTAGCAATCTAATTGCTTAAAATTATTAAGTTTCTCTGGCTTAAATAATTTCTTCTACGCCACTGCTTTTTCCTTTAATATTAGCTGAGATTGGAATTTCTCGAAGGGTCGAACCGAGGAGGAGACTGAAGACGCTCATATTGGGAGCCAATGATGACAGGGAGAAGGTGAAGGGGAGGAGGAGGGGGAGGAGGTTACAGAGTGTACGTACGGGTCGATCGCATCCAGGGTGATGAGAGAGAGAGGGAGAGAGAGGATCAGATCCTCTGGGATCAAGCTCAACCCCTCGGTTCGTTACTCTAATAAAGGAATACGAATCCCTTCAAATTCCATTTCACATTCACTCTCCATTCGGAAATGAAAAAAAAAAGATGTCACGAAATTTTCCTATAAACTGATACTAAATGTATTATTTAAAATAATAATCTAATAACCTTTGCGAGGTAATGTAGGCCTATATACATTGTGCGTCAAAAAAAACGTAACAGTTTGTTTCTTCTTAAAAAGACCTATTCTAATCTATCTTAATGATAATGTAATTTATTAAACATTTGAAATGAAAGATCTTATACATTTCTAACAATAAGTAAACACAAATACATATCATTTTAATAAATAATTACAATTTAAATAAAACAAAGATAAAAATGTCAATATTTTTTTATTAAGGTGCGCATCTCGAAAAACCGTTAGAAGACGATTCAGTACCTAGTTACTGGAGGCGGCAAGAGATGGCGTTAGTTTTTCCCATAGGAATACAAGGGATTTATTCCATTTCATTTTACAGTTTCCAGCTAATTAATTAAGGGTAGAAAATTAATTATTTTCTAACACAATGATTACTAATTTAATTATCTATAAGTTATAGAGCGAATTTTTTAAAAATATCTTTTATTTAATGCGATTAATCTAAAAAAAAATTTATTTTTTCGAAAATCAAAAAAGGGGCTTCTATAAGTTGTAGATATTTTAAATAGGTTTAATTAAAAAAAAATTTGAGGTCCATAGCTTCAAAATTGTGGCCGCTGGAAACTTCCAAAATTAGCACCCCGAGACGCGCACCTTAACGTCAAATTTCTAAAGTTTTAAAATATTCAGTTTTTCTCTGTCTATTTTATTGGAAATTCTTATAAAAAAACGAAATTTTTAATTAATATCCAACAAAACATAACGAGATTATGTTGGTTTGCCTCAAAAATTGAAAATCGACATATTGTTCTGTATTTTATTTAATTTGATTTGTATTAAATTTACTTAGAAATGTATAAGATATTTCATATTAAATGTTTCTTAATTTAGAGTTATCATTAAGGTAGATTAAAACAGAACAGAAGAAACAAATTGTTTCGTATACCAAACGTCGCGGGTGCGACCCCCCCAATCCGGAAAAATTTTTTTTAAACCCTTTTATACCAAATGGCTTAAATAGAAACCCCTGACCCACTAATTATTTATATATTTTATACTAATATTCTCAAAAAACTCTAATGGCCAAAAAGGCGGAAAAAATGTGGGAATGGGGGGGGGGGGGGAGGGGGAAAGAGAAAAAAGTTTTTTTTTTTTTTTTAAAAAAAAAAAAAAAATTTTTTCCGTTTTTTTTTGACGCGCATTGTATTTTAAGTGGAAATTAAAAAATGATTTTATTCTTTGATCATTATTCTGAATATATAGATAGTAATTTAAAAATAAATCAAATAAAAGAATATTATTTTAACAATTCAATGATAATTTCTTACTTACGCCAGATTTGTATAAATTATTTTTTTCGGCTAAGAGTTTAAACCGTGCGACGGGCCGAATGATAGGGTTAGAGGGAGAAAATTAGTTCCACCGATCCCGCATTGCGGGAATAAGGTGAGGACAGAAGAAGAAGAAGAAGGAAAGAGTTTAAATTTATTTGAATAAATTCATATTATCATTGCATGATAAAGAAAAAATTCAATAAGGTAAGAGTAATATTTGTTGTTTTTAACACGAATACCTTTGAAGCTTCGGACCTCCCTAACTCACTTAGGGTAATTCACTTTTCCCCCCTCCCAATAAGAATTTTTTTCCAATTTGTTATATATCCATATAGGTAAAGAGAAAGTAAAAAAAAAAAAAAAAGGAAATCTTTATATAATCTGATTAACAAAAGAAATTTTAATCCATTCTCTTGTTACATCATACAAAGGACGAGAGAGAGAGAGAGAGAGAGAGAGAGAGACATTGGTACATCAAGAGAGTGTGAGATTTTGGTCTAAGTTCGTCCTTGAGCCCCTAGCCTAGAAAAAAAATAAAGATTTCGTCTAGCTCTACTCAAAAGGGCATTTGAAAATAACCTAGTTAACCATGTGGAAAGAAAGTATTGATGAAACCAAACTTGTTTCAAAAAGGAAGAAATCCTTACACTTGCAAGAGAGAGAAAGAGAGAGAATAAATTAAAATCCCCCTTTTTTTTTAGCATTGAAGGTTTTGAAAAATTTGACCTAATTAACAGCATAACATGTTATTTCTTTTTTGTTCAAAATCCTAAAACCACAACATAATTTGAAAATTTATTTTGAAAATTACTGAATTTTATTACAGAAAACGTAATTTTAGTTTTTTTTTAAGGGAACTCGGGAGCGAAGTGGTTACGCATGTTTTTCCCGATAAGATGGCGTAGTGTGTCATAAAAAGTATTCCCAAAAATCAAGTAATTCAAAAATTTGCCAAAAGATGTCAGAATGGTAGCTAATAATATTTAATGCATTTGGTTGATTTTCATTGATCTTTTAACAATAAATACTTTATAAATGTTATTATATATTATGTATCTTTTATAAAAGCATAAAAATATATAAATATAGGCCAGAAATAGGCTATTAGGAGATTGTCTGTTATACTAGCCTGCCATCTATTGCAAGAATGCTGAACTAATTTGACAGTTGATTTTTAAATAAAACATCTAAGCTTATTTTAAAAATTTCTTAATTAATTCGTGATTAATAATAACAATAAATTCATTTTTGAATTTAAAAAAAATTAAAGATTATTGGGACAGATTGTTTTTTTGTATTTGCTTGATAGCAAAAAAATTAATAACGATAATTTTTTAATGTCATTAAAAAAATTATAGCTCGATGTCCCAATAATCTCTTAAAAATTTAATTCTTTAAAAAAAAAAACCTCATTGAAAAATTCCTCATAATAGTCTAGTTTTTTTTTTTAAAGTACATTTAGACGTCTCTCCTGAACCCCCTTAACAATTTTATTTTTTGCGATTTTTATTGTTTTTTCTGGTTTAATTCTTCGAATAAATATCTGGTCTCACAAAAAATCTGGTGTGATAAGACTTCTCTAAGCGACATTTTGCTAATCATTAATCGATAGCGAGTGACGTCAAAAACGAAAAGATTTTTTTTTAAATATAATTTACATATTAAGTAAATCTGCCGGAAGCCAGCGACATTCGTTTATACAACTAGATATAAATAATGAATCTTTTCAGCCATTGTTTTACATAAATATTAGAATTTTGGTCTTCTGATTCATTCTAAATAAATAAAAATAATAAAAAGCGGGTGCGAGCAATTACAAATTGAACAAAGCCGTTACAAAATCTAAATAGAAAAGATTGCCATAAAGCATTCGTTCTTTCGTTCTCTCGCCTTGAGACTATAAAGCGCACTTGTTCGTTAGCCGCACTGCACGAATCAAAAAAAGCTCTTTCAATTTTATTTCCTTTTTTTGTGTTTGTTTATTAAAAAAGAAATATTATTTGCTTGCTATTTAATAAATATTTCATCATCCAATATTTAATCAAGCAAATTTACTGGGTGATGGCTACCAATGCAACAGCTCTGTTAGGTGTTTGAGGATTAAACGCACGTGTGTTTAATAAAAAAAGTATGCCAAAGTATTGCCAAATTGTTGGTTGATTCGCTTGAATGCTCATGTTGGAACGAGCATTTTATTTATTAGTTGGCAGGTTCTTTTAGAATTCCAATTTATATTTTAGAGAGAATGTCGAAAGCGAAATTTAATATAATCATAGTTAGGAAAAGTTCTGCCACAATTTGTAATTTGTTCTTTTTTTTTTGGAGTGGTTGGATTTGAACTCGTGATTTTGGTTGGCAAAAATCTTTGCTGAAATTTATCTTCATACTCTTATTTTGTATCAATGTATTTTGTATGGGCCTATGAGTAACAGGCAAAATAAAAAAAGTAAAAAACTTCATACTCGTATAATTTTTTCTAAGGGCAAAACATTCCCCTGAATGTACAGTGATCGATCAATTTTTTTGTTGAGTGATGCGATCTGTCTCTCTTCTTTTTATATTTTTATTTTATTTTATATTATTTTACAACAGTTTATTTGCCTGCACGATAGGAAAAATACAACAATAATGTGCACCCGAATTTTTAAATATTTAAGTAAAACTACAAAAAAATTCTACATTATCTCAGTGTTATCAATTAAAAAATAATCTTTTTTAAATATTAATATAAATAAAAATCTGGTGTGACTGTCGCACAACACACAACTTTCTCTTACCGAAGCTAAGAGAAAGTTGTGTTCTGCGCGCACACACCAGATTTTTCGTGTCAACATATATTTAGTTTCCGCCGATATATTAGAATTCAAGATGTAAAATTTATATACATGGGGAAATATTTTTTACATTTTGTTGCCATGCCCTTTCTTATGAAGTACAAGAGTAAAGTGTGCTTCAAACAATTTTGATTGCAAAATGAGAATATACATTTGAAAGAGCTTCTAAAAAATAATTAATTTTTGAATTTTAATCAAAAATCTTTGGAGCGAATTTTGAGAAAATCGAAAAAGAACTGAAAATAGTAAAGTACTAGTATTGTACTTTTTGGGTGATTTTGATAAAAAGCTTATTTTCACACCTTACTTTTTTGCCTAACTTAAATATAAAATTTCATTCTCCTAACTCAATACCTTCATGCTTTAAAATGAACCCAGACACACACAGAGACAGGCAGACAGACAGGAAAACCACTTTTTTGGATTGAGGGAAAGTCTTCTTTCATAAGGGTGCGTAAAATTCATTTCGAAATTCCAATTGGAAGTTCGATCGAACTGAATGTTACAGACAGACAATGCAATCACACCACCAGATTTTTATTTATATATTCTTGGAATTACAAGATGGAATTTGAAGAGAGAAAGAGAGAGAGGGAAAAAAAGTGAAAATGATCAGTGATGTGAATCTAGTGAACGTGAAATCAGGAAGCAAGCAAGCCAACGACGTTTCGTCTCTTTCCCTTCCTTGGGGCAAAAACTTATTCTTTTATATATCAAATTTTAATAACTAACGAATTATATATCAATCATTTTTTAGCTGTTCTTTCTTTTAAGTAGGCTTGCAGCTTGCATTTAAATTTCGATGTTTTTTACTTTCTCGTATAGAAAAGTTATGTAATCTAAAAAAATTCGACTTCGAGATTTTGATGTTTCTCCACGTTTTAGACCTCCCTGAGTCCAAAAAACCATTTTTGGCATTATGTCTTTGTGTTGTGTGTGTGTGTGTGTAACACGATTGCTTAAAAACCAAAAGCTAGATCGATGAAATTTGTATATCTCCTTACACTAAAATTGTAGATTTCTATCAACTTTTGGAGAAATATCACTTGAAGTAGTACTTTACTTAAAAGTTTTTCCAAAATTTGGAAATTTTCAATTTTTTTGTTATATTATGATAAAATACTCTATTTTAAAAGTTTTTATTCTTTACATTTTTTTCGAAAACTGAATAGTTTTTGAAATAATCAAAGAAGAAATAGAAAATATTCGTTAATTTTGATAAAAATCAAACAAAATCATACAGTCATTAAAAAAGGGTAAATATAAACAAATGAATTTGTGAAACAAATGAATTTTTTATATTTCCCTTTTTTTAATGACACCTGTATATTTTGTTTTATTTTTTATCAAAATTAACGAATATTTTCTATTTCTTCTTTGATTATTTCAAAAACTATTCAGTTTTCGAAAAAATGTCAAAGAATAAAAACTTTTAAAATAGAGTATTTTATCATAATATAACAAAAAAATTGAAAATTTCCAAATTTTGGAAAAACTTTTTAAGTAAAGTACTACTTCCAAGTGACGTATTTACTCCAAAAGTTGAAGAAATCTACAATTTTAGTGTAAGGAGCATATACCAAATTTTATGATCTAGCTGCTTTGGTTTTTAGCAATCGTGTTTCACACACATCCAGACGTAATTCCAAAAGAAATACGAGAAAGCTCGGGAAGCAACCCCAATTTTTCTTTATTTATTTATGATAGGTTTTTAGTGGCACAAGTAAGAAAATTTCGCAAAGAATCCATATGTGCGAGTTGAGAATGCATAATTACGGGTGTGATGTTGTAGGTATAATTTAAATAAAATACAACTTCTATGACAAAATTAAAAAAAAATTTTAATTCAGAAAATTTTAAGAACATCCCTCCTCAGCAACTTCCCATGTAGTGAAAGGGTGAAGCTGAAGAAAGTAAGAAATTTCGATTATTATTAAATACATAGAAGGAAAAAAAATTGTGATCATGTCAAAAATTTTAAGTCGATTTTTTAAAGGCGTTTAGGAGAATTATTTTAGGTACTGTTAATTTGAGGGTTAATTAGTTACCGACGCGAGCCTTGTCGGGCTGTACCGTAAATTAATACAGGCTCTCCCCCCTCCCTTCCCTCAAAATTGTAAATCTGAATAGATAAGCGCTTCAGAGTGAGAAAATTTTAAATATTTTTTTTCATGACCATTTAAAAGTTTTTTTTTTTTAATAATTTATTTAAGGTCTTTTTCGGCAACGGAGGCCATTTAGACCTCATCTCTATTTATTTCAATTTATTGATAGCCAATTAAATTGAAATAAATTGTCGCATGAGACGGGATGCGAACCCGCGACTCTTGGTACAGAATGCCAGCACGCTAACCCCTACACCAAGGCACGAGGACCATTTAAATTTAGCGCTTATTAGGTATTAAAAGGAAATTTTATTGAAAATATTTTTACTTTCTCTTACCTATATGTAATATATACATAGAGAAGGAGAAAGTATTGGAATGTATTTTGATGGAAATACACGTTTTGAGGTAAAAAAAAAAAAAACGGTGCCCGCAATATGATTGTTTGTAACTATGAACAAATTATCTCAAGAACAAAAAAAGCTACAAGATTGAAATTTGATATTTAAGTTAAATACCCCCTGGCATACAACGGGAAGCTTTTGATTAAAGAGTTCTAATATTTCTTACAATTAAATTGGAAAAAGGAAAAGCATTATATTTTTTGATATATAATTTCATAAATTTTCCATTTATTTGCATCAAAAAAGTCGAAAAGTTTGAGTCTCAATTAAAATGATCTTTAAATTGAACTTGTTATCAGGGCCCGATTTTAAGAATATGCAGCGTATAGGCTAAAGTCCATTTGCCGCTCCCTCTATAGTTAGGTGCTAATACATTTGTTTTATACAATTGTTTTATGCAATATATGTACTCTTAAATTCGTACTGGGAAATAGTATTATCGTCTGAAATACTTCATTTTAACTTTTGAATCAATTGCCAATCCTCCGCCCCTGGCTGCAGCCTAACTCCCCAGGGACTTCTGGACCCTGATGATGGCCATTCCATGACCGAAACTGCAACCTTGTAGGCAGTCATCTCTAATAGATTCTTATTTTATTTATTCCTGGCAACCTGCATCTCTATATGCAATTTTTAAGTAACCTTCATCGTTATACGAATACTGATGTACTTTTTTTCAAACCATTTTGATTAAAATTCAATTTATTTAAATGCATATTTTCATTTGGTATCAAAATTGTTTGAAGTACATTTTACTCTTGTACCTGATAGGAAAGATACAAGAATATGGTAATATTTTAATTCTAATATACTGTCGTAAACTAACATCTAAATATAACCCGAAAGCACAGAACACAACATGGGAATACTGAAAGTTGTGTGTGTAGGGTCAGTCACACCAGATTTTTTTATAAAAGAATGAGATGGCCAACATTCCACTAAGACCTATGAATATTTTTATTTATTTTTTTTTAACGCTATCATAGCAAGTGAATGACTAAGCAAAGCGTCTTTTGGCCTTGTCTCTCTCCCTCTCTCGTGCCATTATTATTTATTTGCATTCTGAATTTTGAGATGCTCCTTTTGGCTGGGAGATCCTTGAAAAACATAGAGAGCTCTATTTATTTATTGATTTCCCTCCCCCTCGCCCTTCTCATTATACCAAAATGACAAGTGTTTGTTTTGTTTACACAAAGAGGTGATGTAATCTCTTTCTAATAATTAGTCTCACTTTAATTTTCTCTCCCACTCTCTCTAATTGAATAGAATCTTGGAGCAAATATTTAATAATCACTTTGTTCATAAATAATATTTTGGAATATAATCATCGTGAAAAAAAGCCCCGACATAATTCCTCCAGATTCTTGGCTTCCTGGTTCCAAATTTGATCTCCGTTTTTCTCCTCCGTTTTCAGAGAACAACCCCCTACTTATTTCCACCCTTTTTCGTTAATTTTAGAGCCATGAATTAAATTTGAAAGGATGAAAAGAATATTTTAACCTTAATATTTTAGCCCTCGGGACTTGGTGTAGGGGTTAGCGTTCTAACCTCGTATATTCTAACCTCGTATACAAAAAGTCGCGGGTTCGGACCCCAGGCGGTCCGATGATTTTATTTAAGCCAATTGGATACCAAATGGCTTAAATAAGAATGCCTGGACCCCAAATATGTATATTATTCAATAACGGATATCGTACAAGTCTTATATGGCCTGAGTTGCCGAAAAGGCTGTGTAAATGTGTGTGAGTGTGAGTGTGAGTGAGAAAAAGTGTGAGTGTATTTTTTTATAAAAAAAAAAAAAAAAACCTTAATATTTTATGCTGAAGGTCTAGAGAGGTGAAAAGTTCAAAAGCATGAACATTTGAATCCAAGGAGGGATTTTGTCCCTTAAATTACAAAATCAGTTTAAACACAATGGACGATTTGCGAGAAAAAATAGCGAAAATGGAAAAAAAAATGTAACTGACAGCGAGAAAAGAGTATTATTTTATGCGACGTTGCCAGACTGGTCTGAGTCGTGTGACTAACTTATTTTTGAATTTGAATATGGCCGGCTGTCATTTTCGAAAAAAAAAAAAAGTCGATTTTTTTGACTTTCTTGTAAAATATCTTTAAAAGATTTCTGCATAAACTTTTGATTTTATTTTTAACGTATTCCACGGAAGTGAATTGATAAAAATGTAAGCTTTTTTTTTGTATGTATTGCAGGAGTGACTGTATAGATCGTTATGTGTACGTTTCGTCGACATTCCCCATGGACTACATGTTAAATTTCAATTTTTAAAAATTAATTACACGATAACCCTGCGTCAGATCTGCTTCAAAATTTTATTTCATACGTATGTGATAGTGATTAATAACATATTAAAAAATTAGCTTTTGATCTAACAAAGTGCTTTAATGTCCGAACAACCTTAACTCACAATGAATGCAAAAATCAGATTAAAATTTTTTCATCATCAAGTGTTCAGACAAAAGTTCTGCCTAGAGCATAGGCAACCAAACAACAAGCTCAGCTGTCTTGCTAGACGCCCCCCTTCTATTTAAAAGACGATCTAATACCATAACTATTCATAATTTCGGTCATATTTTTTTATAAAATCCCACATCATAAACCTCCTCTTTATCACGATTTGAAACAAAATATTAATATTTCCTTTTCATTCTATTTAAAAAGGAAATAAATATGTCAGAGTGACTTGTCATCAAGTAGGAGGCTTTATTATTATAAAAGAGATTCACAGGTAGAATTTGCTGTTGCTGCTGATTTCACATGACCTCAATTTATTGTAAAAAAAAAAAAAAAAACTAACCTGAAGCCTACTTTTTCTTATGCTTCCGGGCAAATAAAAAAAAAGGAAAAAGAAAAAAAGAGTTCCTATTGATATTACCTATTTAATTCTTAGGTGTCTTTGAATATGCTCAGCTCTCTCAGTTACACAACCTCCGGGCTTGCATTTTCTAATATTATTTTAAATGAGGAATTAAAAACACTCGGTCGTAAGTTTCAATAAAACTTTTTATAATAAATCATTGAAACTTAATGCCTAGTGTTTTTATTTCTCCTTTTTTTTCCTAACCTTTTCCCAACCTTTTGAAGACCACAGCACCCCAAAGGTGCGTTGGGAATAACATTACACACTAGGGGCACCCTTCCTTTTTTTCCCTAGCAAAATAAATTTTTTCCGCCCTGCGGAAAATTTTTGCCGCTTACGTATAAATCATTTGACCTTTTTTTAGTAAAACTTTATTTTTTCCGCCTCTTTATTTTTTAGTTTATAACCATGCGGCACCCCCCCTTGGGTGCCGGGGCACACCGGTTGGGAACCACTGAACTAGACCTTACGATTGCGAGTTTAAATCAATTTTTTTTCCAGGAATATTTCTCTTTCAGCCAGATTACTCTTAACCTTTATTTCATTTATAAATACAGCATGTCTTCAATCATTTATTTTTAAAGTGCACTCGCAATCCCCACCATACGGGAAATTTTCTCTTGAGTTTAGAATATGAAGATCTATTTTTTGCGGTTTAAAATAATCAGCATATAAACTTTGCTCAAAGCCTTAAAAACATGATAGCGTTAATGTCCAATAATAAATAATAAATAAAAACACACTCTCTTTATTTTTTTTCTCACTCTACATGGGACTTCGTACTTTACTGATGTACTTTTTCACTTTTTTTTCGATTTTCTCAAAATTTGCTTTAAAGATTTTGATTAAAATTCAAAAATCAATTATTTTTTAGATTCTCTTTAAAATGTATATTCTCATTTTGTCACTGATGACCACTTTACTCTTGTACTTCATAGGAAAGATAGGAGAAATGGTTGCAAAATATTTTTCTGTTTATGAATTATACATCTTGAAATCTAAACTATCGGTAGGCCTTCGGGCTTGGTGTAGGGGCTAGCGTCTATACCGAGGTGTAGCTGGTTCGGATCCCAGGCAGTCCGATGATTTTATTTAAGCCATTTGGATACCAAATGGCTTAAATAAGAAGACTGTGCGCATCTGTGTATGAATGCGAGTGTGAATGGAAAAAAGTGTGAATGTTTAAAAAAAAAAAAATATCAGCAGAAACTAAATAAATGTCGACACAAAAAATCTGGGGAGACAAGCACAGAACACAACTTTCGATTACCGAAGGTAAGAGAAAGTTGTGTGCTGTGCGACCAGTCACACCAGATTATTTTTAACAAAAGAATAACCATAAAAATATATCTTTTTTCTTATAAATTTCAAGATATAGTTAAATAAAAATTATCTGAATGTTTTAATCAGAAAAAGTGTTTAGTGAACGAATGCCATTTTGGGTTGCCTAACTATCGGGCTTTAGTCTCAACACTATTGCAATAGATGGTAAATACTGCATTAAACACTAGGCCTTGAAGATGGTTTCTATATTAATCAAAACTCAATAATAGCCCTGAGTCGGGCAGAAAAGTCTCTACCAATCATTTAAATTTTAAAATTTGGAGTTTTATTGTTATCAATGAGGTCCAACCCCTCAAATAAAGACGTCACCACTTATACATCAAAATTGATACACCATATTTTATCGGCCTGAGAGAAATCTTTTTTCAGAGCCAACGGTTACAAGTTTAAATTTAATAAATTCTGTATGTATCCACAGAAACGATTTTATAAAACAAAAGATTTTTTTCTAAAGTCATCATCATCATAATCACCTGAGTGATGATTTGAAAAGAAAAAAAAAAATTAAACAATGAAAATGATTTATAGTAAAACAATTATTTCTAACGTTAGTTACCTACTTTTTTTTTTCTATTATTTTAATCAAGTGAAAGTGTTTGTGTATGTGTTTTATTATTTTGAAATAAAAAACCATTCAACTTATATATAAAAGGTTCTAGGTCAGTAGTTTTTTTTTTTTTTTTTTTTTTTTTGTATTTATTTATTTCTTTTCGTTAAAATAAACAAAACGAGCGAGCGACCTCTAAATAAAATGCAATCGTTTCGTTTGTCGAAATAACTTCCGTGTCAGCAGCAAGCAGCATCCATGCTAGGAGGATATATATGGTCCTCTGAGAGAGAGAGAGAGAGAGAGGGGGAGGGGGAGAGAGCATCTCTCTGTTTGTATGTGTGTGTCTATTTTATGAGCTGAGGCCAAAGCCACGGACAAACACACACACACACAGAGGACGTCGACGTCGAGGTCGCATTTGGTGTTCTCTTGGCTTGCTTGCTTGCTGCTGTTGCTGCGTCTTCTCTCTCTCTGTTCTGTTGACGTCACTCGCCTAAATAGCCAGAGGTGGTGGTCAATCAATTAGCCCTCTTTTTTCGCATATTTCGCATTTATCTCTAAAAAGGGTGATTTTATTTGTAAAATATAAGGAGTGCTTGTTTATTTAATTTTTTTCACCCTCTCTTGGAATATGGTTGGATTCAATATTTAAGGGGCAACGGGAGCGAAGTGGTTACACATGTTTTTTCCCGATCAGATGGCGTTGTGTGTCATAAAAAGTATGCCCAAAAAATCAAGTAATTCAAAAAATTTGCCAAAAGATGTCAGAATGGTAGCTAATAATATTTAATGCATTTGGTTGATTTTCATTGATCTTTTAACAATAAATACTTTATAAATGTTATTATATATTATGTATCTTTTATAAAAGCATAAAAATATATAAATATAGGCCAGATATAGGGTAATACTATAGCTGTTAGGACTAGCCTGCCATCTATTGCAAGAATGCTGAACTAATTTGACAGTTGGTTTTTAAATAAATCATCTAAGCTTATTTTAAAAGTTTCTTAATTAATATGTGATTAATAATAACAATAAATTCATTTTTAAATTTAAAACAAAATTAAAGATTATTGGGACTGATTGTTTTTTTTGTATTTGCTTGATAACAAAAAAATTAATTACGATAATCTTTTAATAAGTCATTAAAACAATTATAGCTCGATGTCCCAATAATCTCTTATGAATTTAATTCATTTAAAAAAAAAAACCGCATCCAAAAATTCCTATATAATAGACTAGTTTTTTTTTTAAGTACGTTTAGACGTCGCTCCTGAACCCCCCTTAATACTCTGTACTATTTAATTTTCTGGTATTGATTAATTTAAACAAAAAGAATCTTTGTCTCTTTTATTTTAAAGAAGTTGCCAGTCGAGAATATTGATTGGATAAAGAATTTGATTTCTAACTTTGCCCAACAACCATGGTTGGAGGTAAAGTTAATGTAATCGTTAAAAAAATCGAAATTGAACTGAAGCTGCCAAAATGCGCTTTGAGTTCCCCTGAATCCATTTAAGTAAAATAAGTAAAAAGAAAATCAAAAATAATTGATTTTTGAATTTTAAAAAAATCGTTGGAGCAAATTTTGAGAAAATCGAAAAAAACTGAAAAAGTACATCAGTAAAGTACTAGTAATCTTTGGCCGATTTTGATTAAAAGCTTATTTTTCGGTCCCGGGGGGTGTTTAACTTAAATATAAAATTTCAGCCTCATAGCTCAATTCCTTCATGCTTAAAATTGAACACAGACACAAACACACACACACACCCACCCACAGACAGACCATGTCGCGAAAACCACTTTTTTGGATTCAGGGGACCTCAAAACGTGAAGATCCATCAAAATCTCGACATCGAATTTTTGACATGAAACCAATACTTTCTCTCTCTATATATATATTACATATTTACATAGGTAAGAAAGTAAAAAGAGATTGTTTCTCGGACAAATCTATCACGTCTCCATTGACAATACGTTGCAAAAATAAGACTGAAAAATTTAAATTAAAAAATTCAAAACGAAGTAAGTCAAAATGTGAGTGACCGGCTGATACACAGAATGAATGACATTAGTGAATAATATAAAGTGTATTGGTATTTCTTTAAAATTTTAAGCTTGGGAATTTTGTATTCAAATAAACAGATATTCTCGTAATAGAGTGGAAAAAACGTAATGACCCCCTGCATATTTCCAGCTAATGATCTAATCCTTATATCAAGTTCTACTCGGTTCCATAAGACAAAAAAAGAAATTTAAATGGGATTTGTAGATTTTGTCTTTTATAAATAGTATAGATATAAGTACAATAGTTTAAATTACTAGCCGCGGCGCCCACCTACGGCGGGCTTCGCACCCTGAGGCGATAATTACTATTCCAATCCAGGGCCTGCTTGAGGATTTGTTTACATTCATAGAATACATCAAAGCAAAGAATACATAAATATTTCTCTATACGTGGTACAGTGAGCGCCACAATTAAGCCCCCACCTGATAGCTTTAGCCTTAAGTATATGGTGTATAGTGAAATAATTTTAATGACCTAAAAGGTAAAATGTAAAATCTGGTACAGATGATTTTATTTTGCTTTTTCAAATTTAAAATTATTTTACCATTTACTATTATATCATATACCAGTACTTAGGGCTAAAGCTCTCAGGTGGGGGCTTAATTGTGGCGCTCACTATACATTTCCTAAGAGAGAAATTGTAACTTTAGGAACTAGTAACTCAAAAAGTTATAGGAATTTCGGGATGAAAATAATTTTCCTATAATACCTAGAAGGTCCTATTTAAGCATAAAAAATTTCGTTTCAAAATTCCAACGGGAAATTGCCCAAATAGATCGTGACAGACTGACGGACAGTCAGGCGGACATTAGTCGAATTATATAAATAGATTTTTTGGAATTACTGTAATAAGTTATTAAATTACTGAACGATCCTCTTAGGCCTCATGGGAATGGGTAGGATTTAAATTTGTACACGGACCATGTTTCCGTACCAAAAATAATTAAAATATAAAATATGAATGGCATCTTTTGCTGACAAATTGCATCTTGGGATGGAAGCGTGTTGATATCTCAATTGCAGGTGATATTAATAGGAAAATAAAATTAAAATGGTCTCTCTCTCTGTGTGTGTGTATGCAGGTCATAAATATGAATTACACTAATGAGTTTTTTTTCGGAAGTATGTTTATTAACTGGGGTAAAAAAAAATATCACCACCAGCACCAGCTGAGAAAAGAAACTTCCATAATTAAGTTAATAGGAGGGGAAAAATAATTCCTAAACTGACCTTAGCCTTGGCAATGTGAAATAACGATCGAAGGAGAGAGAAAGAAAGAGATCATCACGTGAATGGAAAATTATTATTATTTAAGATTGTTCATTAAATGGTGGGGCCACTAGAGAACAGGAAATTTATTTATTTTAAAATATTATCTTTTATTTTAATAATTCATTCATTATCAGGATGAATAGAGAGAGGGAAAAATTATAATAAATAGGCAACGAATTTGTTAAACTTGTAAAAATTTTTTGCCAACTCATTACGTTGCCTTTGGATATATGGCACATCTGTTTAAAATATTGCCTTTTATTTAAACGTTGAAATCGGCATCTGAAGCAATTTAGACCCTGTCTTTAATTTCTAAATTAATTGGAAGGAATACATTTTTTTCGAACAGCGAACCTATGACCTCTAGCACAAGAGGCGAGAGTCCTATTCAGTTCAGAGGCTCTGAGGCGAGGCGTTTACAGTCTAGAGGCAATGAGGCGAGAGCTTTACGGCCCACAGGCTCGGAGGCGAGACCTTTACAGCCCAGAGGCTCGGAGGCGAGACCTAATCAGTTCAGAGGCTCTGAGGCGAGACTTTTACAGCCTAGAGGCAATGAGGCGAGAGCTTTACGGCCCACAGGCTCTGAGGCGAGACCTATACAGCCCACAGGCTCAGAGGCGAGACCATTACAGCCCAGAGGCTCGGAGGCGAGACCTTTACAACCCACAGGCTCGGAGGCGAGAGCTTTACAGCCCAGAGGCAATGAGGCGAGATTTATACAGACCAGAGTCTAAAATTTTCATTCATTCATCTCTATTGTGAGTATTTTTGATTTTATTGGTGATTATCACTTAAATAATTAAGAATCACTTAAGGATTCTAAATAATTTTTCTACTTTATTTTCTCTTATGATAGCCTATTAATAAAAAAGAAAATGTATTTTTTAATCATGATAGAAAAAATTAATAAAAGGTTCGTAATTTGCATCTCCAAGTGTGAAATATTAAATAGATGTCCCAGCAAGTGATTCTTAATTAATATTTAATCGGACGGTACATATTAAGTATTTATTTATTTTCCGTCTTCTTTATTAAAGTCCAAATTCGTTTCAGCAGCAAATAGAAGTCAACTATCTTTCTCTTGTTTGTTTGTGTTAATATTTAATTAAATCTCTTTTGAACGAAGATTTTTTTTTTTTTTTGATTGGTTATTTATTTGAAATAACAACACAAAATTGTTTTAAAAAAAATCATCATTGACGCATTTCAAGGGTCGAAAATAGATTCGTCTTTTGGCAGGGGATAATCTATTCGAATAAAAAAATTCTTCTAACTTTGTGCCATATGCCAGCCAATGACGCAAAAAAATAAAATAAAAAAAATTGATTAAAAGGGTTAAATCATTTAAGAATTACGCTTAATATTTATGAAAAGATGATTGTCCGTCTTTGAACAAAAAAAAAATTCTAAAATTTTCAAAAAATAATAAGAAATTTGTAAAATAAATAGAGCAGCAAGTGTTTCGCTCTCAAGTCGGAATCTTTTTCAAAAAATGTTATTAAATAATTTTAGGTGTGAACCCCATTTAATTTGTCTATTTATCTGATGCTAAAAGAGCGAATGGTTGTGCCCCTTTAGAAGAATTAAAAACAACTAATTATTTGAAGGCCTATTTATAAAAAATCTGATGGGACAGGTCCCACAGCAGTGTTTATATATTTTGCACTCACCCATGGCTGTAGATTTAGCAATAGGTTAATCATCGTTGATTTCTTTTTAATGCATCTGCAAATTTGACTCTCTTCTAACGGAGGAAGACTTGAGGCACAGCAGTCGAAATCTGTGGAAAAAAAAATAAATAAATAAGATATATTTTTTAAATAAATATTTTGTTTTCTTTTTTTGTAAGGATTAAACAAGCTGTCTCAATCTCATCTAGTAGTATTTATATATTTGTTTTTAAAACGCTTTTATTAACTTACTTTCCGGTTTTTCTGACAAATCTGCCAATCGAAATTACGACCACTTCTACTTAATCTAGAGCTTTGAAATGTTATACCCATATGTAACTCCCGTGACAATACAATATTTGATGTGTCTCATCTTTGTATCTCAATTAATTTCAAAATGGCGGCCGATCAAAAAAAAATGGGGATAAAACTGTATAATCAAAATTTCTCCTATTTATAATTAAGTTAGAGTTTTGAGCATTGGCAGAGGTGTTAAATAGACTTTACACTACAAAATGTGCTATTCAGAATAATTAAAAATTCAAAAAATTCAAAATGGCGGCCAGTGGCGTCATTTCAACTTTTTCTTGGGAGGGGCAAATTTTTTTCTTGGGGGGCAAACATTTTGTTTTTCTTAAAATTTACTTACAAATGGGTACTCAAATTTAGCCAAAACATATTTAATTTAATTAATTGTTTAATTTTGTACAGTTTGTATACTCGTAGATGTATTTTGGAGCATTTTATTTAGAATAATATAAAATTTTATAAAAATCAGAGCCCTTGGGGGGGGGGCAAATGCCCCCCCCTGCCCCCAAATGGCGCCACTGATGGCGGCCGGCTAATCACATTTCCATTCTTTGGTCCGACAAAGTTGCCGATCGAAATTACGACCATTTCTAGTTAATCTAGAGCTTTTTTTCTCTTTAAGCCATTTGGTATCCAAATGGGTAGCATCCATCGGTGCGAGAGTAGACTGACATTTGGTATCCAAATGGCTTAAATAAAATCATCGGACTGCCTGGGTCCGAAGCCGCGACCCTCGGTATAAAAGGTTGGCACACTGCCAACTTCACCAAGCCCGAGGGCAGAAAAGATTCTTATGTATGTCGTCATTGCTCCTTCCCCCTCCACTTGGCTCTAAATTGCCTCAGATGCCAAATAGAAATTAATTTATTGTATTTCTTAATCTGAGAAGTTGGTAGAGCCTTTTCTTTAAACTGTTTTAATGACCCAGATTAGAAGCCAAGTTTTTTATTAAAAAAAGAAGTTGTAACGCTAAGTGATCCCACAGTTTTTGTTTTTGTTAAAATATCCTATTCTTTTTCTTTTGATCATTTTAATCATATTCATATAATTAATTTCATGTGCTTAAAAAAAAAAAAAAAAAAAAAAAAAAAAAAAAAAAAAAAAAAACAGAGTAGGCGAATCTACAATATATTTTTTTGCTTAATATATTCTTGTTTCCGGATGACGTCATCGGTGCGAGAGTAGACAGACAATTCGACGCCATCAGCTTGATGGCCTTAGAAACAAACAAAGCAAACACTTGCTAATTATATATATGTATGCAATATGTTATTATTCATAATCTTTGAGATATTCAAATGCAATTTTGTGAATTTTATATTTCCATCATTGGATGAAGCGATAGTGCAACTTGATTATTCACAATAACTCCTAAATTCCAAAGTTTATTAAAGCTTTTGTAATTTGTATCGATATTATAATTATTATGTGAGTTTTTTTTAATATAGACCACATTTTGTTTTATTAATTATTTATTAAAAATATAAATATTATACAACGTTTCGACTATTTACTAGCTGTGCTGTTGTAATCATGGCAGCCAAAGTAAAATAAAGAAAAATATTTTTTTTTTGCTCTTGAATCTGAAATCATATCAACTGACCAACTGACAAAAGTTCGTACCTAAATCAGGAGTTGCCAAGAGCCCTTGTCATGATTAAGGCCAAATAAATCGGCCGAAACGTTGATAGTATATCATTTAATAAAGCATTTATTTTTCATTGGCTGCCTTGATCTCATTTTTATATCATTCTTTATATAAATCGCTAATGTTCCTCTGTCAGTTTGTCTGACACACTCTTTTTGGGCAACTTCGCGTTGGAATTTCGAAATAAAATTTTATATCAGTGGTTCCCAACCGGTACGCCCCCGGCACCCAAGGGTGCCGCGAGAAATTCAGTAAAAAAAAGAGGTGGAAAAAATAATAATAAAAATAATATATATTTTATTTCTGATTTTTCCTAATACATTTTTTTGTACAAAGTGGAAAAAATAAAGTTTTGCTAGGAAAATGGCAAAATGAATTGAACGGAAGAGGCAAAAATTTCAGCTTATGCAAAAAAAGGTAAAATGATTTTCCGAACAGAAGGAAAAAATTTCCCCAAAATTTCGTTTCCCTAAAAAAACAGGTAACATGATTTCCATGCTAGGAGGAAAAAATTTCCGCAGGACGGAAAAAATTTCGTGAAGGGTAAAAAAATTTTCCGGAGGGCGGTTGCTAGAAAAAA
>JAKCPI010025850.1:0-14504 GCA_023213315.1 Euborellia annulipes | reverse complement strand
ATTTAATAATTGAATAATTAAATCTCACAATTATTTTTTATAATTCATCATAGAACTATATTAAATTTCAACTTTCCTATTTTTTGTCGTCCTGGCTTGTGACGTCATAACTAGTAGTCATGGCCTTTGACGTCATAACTTGTAGCGTCATGGCCTTTGACGTCACAGCTTGTAACGCGACATGCTGATAGAGAAACGAAAAAATTTGTGTCGATCAAAATAAAGTTTCACTTTAAAAACTGGAAAAGTACATCAATAAAGTACTAGTACTTCTTGGCCGATTTGTTCCCAAAGGGTTTACTTTTTCACGTCCCGTAGGGGTGCTAACTTAAAATATAAAATTTCAACTTCACAAGCTCTTTTCATTATTGAGATATTTTGTTTGATACACACAAACAGACCATGTCGCGAAAACCACTTTTTTGTATTCAGGGGACCTCAAAACGTGTATATCCATCCAAAATCTCGACACGAATTTTTTGACATGAATCCAACTCTCCTTATAATATACATCTGCTGACCGTCCACATTAAAATGTGCCAAATCTTCTACCTATTGAGCTTTTATGCTTTCTGTACAGAACACAACCTACTTTGACAACCAAAAGCCTGTATTTTTAGAATTTTTTCATCATTTTTCTTCGGAAGATATGAATTTTTTAAATTTTGGTTTTGAAAAATCTTGTTTTGAGAAAAATGAGTTTAAAGTCTTTTTTTCAAAATTTTGAAATAAAATACATCGATTCTAAGAATCGAATATTTCATCATATAAGAAGAAGAACTAGGGAATCAGAATCAGAAATAAAAAAAAAGATTTTTTGTACTTTTTTCAAAAAATTAAGCCAGTGAAGATTTGGTACCTTTTTCATGGAACGGTGAAAAAAAGTAAAGAGAAAGTACTTGATGCGTGTTTGACTGATTCTAATAAACCAAATTTTCCTATCTCTTTTCAAAAATGCAATCAAACAAAAATGTTATCGTGTTCGGCGTTCTTAGAAATCATATCCCCCGGTTACTCAAATTGACTAAATAGTTGATATTTATTATCACGCTTTATACAGTAACGACAAAATACAAAAATTTATATATTATGTTAAATCCATAAATGGTTCGTGGAAAAAGTATATCTGCTCCAATTGAATGGAAAATGTTCCATTTTGAATTTCAAACAACAGATTTTTAACCATCCTTTTTTTTTTAATGCTTTCATTTAATGAAGCAACCATAATGGTTGAGTGCTTTTACATAATAATATTCATTACTTCCTCTTTGATTCATCCAATAAATGAGCCAATTATGCCCCCTCCCCCCTTACCAATCTCTCACATTTCATCATATCATGACCCAGGCTCAAAAACCTTTTAATTCTTTTTTTTTTTTTAAATAGAATAAAATAAAAAATTATCCCCTATATATCTTCTTAGAAAAGTAACTCAAACTCTTTATTATACCAATGTGTTTTAGAACTTCTCGAAAATTTTTTCTAAAAAACCCAAAAAATTGTCACAATATGTGTTGCCAATATTCCTCAGTGCAAAATTCAATTTTTACTTTCTCGCCAAAATTTTATACCCGAGTAAAAATGATTAAAAATGATAGAGGGATCCACACGCCCGAACCAGGGACCCACATTTCTTCCGTTCACTTATTTCGATCCTGTGTGTGAATCCCTGGTGCGAGAGTGAGGTTCATGATGCTGACTGGCTGCTGGGCGTGTGGATCGCTCGATCATTTTTAATTATTTTTACTCGGGTATGAAAAAACTATTATGAATCAAAGGGAACCAAGCGCCATTATGATGGAAATTGATATAAGACCGTCACCCACCCTCCCCCGTCCAACCATCACAAACTCAATTCCTTCATGCTTTAAATTGAACACACACAGACACACAGACAGACCATGTCGCGAAAACCACTTTCGAACCTCAAAACATGAATATATCCATCAAAATCTCGACATCAAATTTTTGACATGAATCCAATGCTTTCTCTCTATATATATATTAACATATATAGAAAGTAAAAAAATCTGGTGTGACTGGCGCACAGCACACAACTTTCTCTATACCTTCGGTAATCGAAAGTTGTGTTCTGGTGCTTGCACACCTGATTTTTTGTGTCGACACTCCTTATTTAGTTCCCGACAGTATGGGGAATATTGAATTCAGATGTAAAATTTATAAGTATGGGAAAATATTTATATTTTGTTACCATGGCAACCATTTCTCCTATCTTTCCTATGAAATACAAGAGTAAAAGAACTGGTCTTCAGAAGATTTCAATTGCAAAATGAGAATATACATTTTTTAAAGAGAATCTAAAAAATAATTGATTTTTGAATTTTAAAAAAAATCGTTGGAGCAAATTTTGAGAAAATCGAAAAAAACTGAAAAAGTGCATCAGTAAAGTACTAGTACTTTTTGGTCGATTTTGTTCAAAAGCTTATTTTTCCGGTCCCAGGGGGTGTTAACTTAATTATAAAATTTCAACCTCCTAGCTCAATTCCTTCATGCTTAAAATTGAACACACACACACACACACACCCACCCACCCACACACAGACAGACCATGTCGCAAAAACCACTTTTTTGGATTCAGGGGACCTCAAAACGTGAAGATCCATCAAAATCTCGACATCGAATTTTTGACATGAATCCAATACTTTCTCTCTCTATATATATATTACATATATACATAGGTAAGAGAAAGTAAAAATCACATACAGAGGGGGGCGGGGAATTGGTTTTGTTCAAATTGATTTCTCTCTTCTCAAATTAGAATTTAATTTTTATTTTAAATAGGAATTCGAATGATAGAGCTATTTTTTTTACTTTTTAATGGAAATTTCATTAAAGGAAATTCGGTTTTAAAAGAGTAATTTGTTTTTTTTTTTTTTTTGTTTTTTGTTTTATGCTCTAGAGACAGGTAACAAATTTATTCTACTCAACTCTTAAGACGGCTACACACGTAATTGCAAACTTGACAAGCATGTATGTGCAATCTTTTTGTACCAGCATGCACAAATTACCTTCGGCACAAGCATGCTTGTGCAAGCAACAGCTTATGCCGAAAATTAACTTACAAATGTCAAACTCGGAAGGTTATTTATTCGAAGATAACAATAAATATTCACTTGCTTTAAACAGAGACACAATAAATATTTTAAATTTTAAATGAATTAATATATAGGTCTATTAAATAAATATCAAATATCAAGACGTCTATAAAATGGCGGAGAGTTTTGCTTGCGCAAATATGCTTGTGCATGATTGAAATTCAATCGAGTATCAAGAGTGCTTGCACAATTAAAATGCTTGCGCAATATTCTCCTACGGACGCTACAGTTTGCTTGTATAAAAAGATTGCATGCACGTGGATGCTTGTCAAGTTAACAGCAACGTGTATAGCCGTCTTAAGCCGCCCTTCGCGCTTCACCTACCTCCCCCTCCCCTTCCCCTGAGGGGGTAGATTATAAAAGGTTGCAAAAAACATTAATAAAAAAGAAAATATTAGTTAAATTGTTTATTGGTGAATAGAATCCAAGTGAATCGGCAAGTCAATTTCTGCCAAAGTAATTCTAATTAAATAATCAATTTAACGGTCATCTTTAATAACTTGATAGAAGCTTTGTCGCAGAATAATCTAAAAGACACGCTTATTTGGTGTTTTCATTTATTTATTTATTTATTTATTTACTTTGATTAATTAATAAACTCCAAACCAACAGATAGAGAGAGAGAAATAACATTTTTTTTTGTTGAAAGCAAAAAATAATAAATTGAATGCAAAAGTGAGTCAATTATTCGAATCCAATATTTCTCCCCATCCCTCTCTCTTCGTTCCCTCTAGATATATATAGTAAATTAATCATTTTTTTATTTTTTTTTTATTCATTCATAGCAATATAAAAAGCAATTTACAATCGCAACAATTAAGAATCGTCAAAAGGTTAAATGAGAGAGAGAAAATAGCCAACGTAATGAAATCGCAAAAAAATGTAGAAATTTAATTAAGTAGCTACCCTAAGACCATTTAACTATTTTATGGAATTATGTCTCTGTATTTTGTGTGGTTATGTTTTTAAAATTCTTTAATATAATAACTAGCCGCGGCGCCTGCCTTCGGCGAACTAAGGCACGGAGGATCCTCGCCTTTCCTTGATCAAGTGTCCAATTATTCAATCAACTCGTTTTAGGCAATTAATATTAAATATAAATATCTGGCTTATTAAGAGAAATATCCCCACACAAGGGATGATAGATGTTGTCGAAATATCGATTCGGAGGAAAATACCTCAAGTTGTGTTTTGAACATTTTCTAATTGGGTACTTATGTTCTCATGTCAAATAGACCATCAATTTGAAACAAAGAATAAAATTTTTTGTATTTTTGCCGCCGACCCCGTACCGCGTGGACTAATAAAAAATTTGAGTCCATATCTCTCAATTTTTGGAAATTACTGTTCTTTCATTAATCAACCACATCACCCACATTTTATATCATTGCCAAAAAGTAGTTACTTATTTGCCTTTAATTTTTCGCTATTAGCCGAAAAATTAAAAGTTTATTAAATAAAATTGCAAACACAACGAAAAAATTGTCCTATATTAAAGACGCCGGGAACTCAAAAAGGTTTGGGTTGCCAAAATCCCCATTCTATTAATAATATCTATCTAATCTAATTCTAATTATATTAAACATTTTCCTAGTGTACTTTTTTAGGTTTTTCTAATTTTCTTGAAATTTCCCCTTTGACCTTTTCTTTCAAGTTTTAAATCGTTCCTGGTCCCGGTATAGAAAACAAATTGCACTAGGTCTTGTCTTCGGAAAACCTCGAGTACTAATACTCTACTGGTGACTTTTTTAGTTTTTTTTCCAATTTTCGTTTTATAATCTTCAAAGCCTAGTGGGCTTGCTTCCGGGTCAATCACTCCCCCTCTTTACCCTGGACCCACAAATTTATCTCTCCACGAATATTAAATTTTAATTTTTTTTTTTTTTTTTTTGGTTTTATTCAAGCTGGGATGACCTCGGGTTTAACAATAAACCTCTAAGCCAGTTTACAAGATATGTAACAATTCATTAAAAAAAAAGAGATTACAATAATCATAGATTTTTTTTTTCTTTTAACAGTAAATAATAATTAGTCTGTATATATAATTTTGTTCTTCTGATAAATTCAGTTAAAATTTTAATTTTCTCCCGGAGTTTTCATGAAAGTCGAGTAGAGATTCTACATTAAATGTCCTTAGATCTTCATTAAAATCCTTGAGTATATTCGCTCGGATAAATTTTAATTAATGCGCAATTTTGTAAATTTAATTTTTTATATCAATAATTACTTACATATGTACATGTATTTAATTTAATAATGTCAAATCAAAGGCCAATTAGTAGAAAAATATCTATTATTTAAATTCTATTATTAAAATACTAATTATTAATTAATTTTCACACTTTTTTCTCATTCGCACTCACACTCAGACACACATTCACACAGTCTTTTCGGCAACTCAGGCCATTTAAGACTTTAGACGATAACCGTTGTAATTAATGTATATATATTGAGGGTTCAGGCATTTCTATTTAAGCCATCTGGTATCCAAATGGCTTAAATAAAATCATCGGACTGCCTGGGTCCGAACCCGCGACGTTTGGCATATGTGGTAGGCACGCTACCTACTATGCCACACCCGGGGCTATTAATTAATTTTATTGAAAATAATACTTTTTAATTGTCTCCAGGCTGACGCATTTCCTGGGCAACTCTCTTATATCTCATGATTAATGTATTCTTATGAGGCACTGTCTCCTCTAAGTATCCACTCAGTAATGTTGCTATTCCTCAAAACTCTCCCTGGCCTGTTATTTCTTATTTTGGTGTTTTTATTGATGTTTCCATTGAGGAGCAAGTTGTCTCGTTATAATTTCTTTCAAATTTTAAATATTTTCCTATTTCTTCTATACAAATCAAATTCGCGCCCCTCGAGTATTGGTACTTTATTGATGTACTTTTTTTTTAGTTTTTTACAATTTTATCAATATAAAAAAAGACCGAGCTCCGGCTCTGTCACTCCGGAACTCTATACTATTCGAGTTAATCTCTTCGTCAAATAATTTAAATTACAATTTTCCCTCTCCTTTTCTTCTTTAAAACATTCACTAATGAAAAAGAGAAAGAGTTGGTTCAAAGGTAATGATATTTGATTAAGAAATGAATTTGGACGTGCATACACACACGAGATCGACATGTGACAAAAGATAACACCCATCAGAGGGACATAGAGGACTATCTTGTCATACGGCAGGGAGAGGAATTAGGGCGTATAAAGGCAGGCAGGCCTTCATCTAAACTGATAGATAGACTACAATTCTACATATAACCCCACACATTTCATAACTCTCATCCTTAAAGAATATTACTGTATTTAATTAAGAAATTAGGTCAAAACTTGGCGGTATTTACTTTGTTCTGGACTTTGATTTTTACTTTCTCTTACCCTACATGGACCCTGTTATGTATTAGTATGTCAAGCGCCAAAAAAAATTAAAAATTGAGTTAAGCACGGAATATTGTTTCAAATGCTATAATTAATAGTATTTTTTATGAAATATTTTCTAAAAAAAATTTATATTTAATGTTACTTGCAAAATTGACAAGAAAAATTTTATATAATCCAATGGAAGCAAAAAAAAACTTTAATGTTGATTTTCTCAAAACTTGGTAGCTGGCGCTTGACACACTAATGCGTAACAGGGTCCATATATGAAATATATATATAGAGAGAGAAAGTAGTGAGATCATGTCAAAAATACGGTGTCGAGATTTTGATGGATATACACGTTTTTGAGATCCTCTGAGTCCAAAAAAATGGGTCCATACTTACTACAAATGAATTTTTAATTGTATCGGTGGCAAAAATGACTTGTGGCCTGATGCCAAGATCTTTTTTGAAATAAATTAATTTTAATTGAATATACAATAAAAAAAATGTATGTTGATTTTACAATTGTGTAGGAAGCAAATTACATATACAAAAACATACTAAATTTAGTAGGCTAAGTCATTGCAAAAACCATTTACAAATGTATTCTAATTTTCTAAAGCCGTTTGGAGATTAGAATGCAAGGGCGGGATCCAGAGGTGTTTCTCGGGGGGGGTAATCTGGTGTGACTCGTCGCACAGCACACTATTTTTTTTTTAATTTCGGTAATTTAAAAGCGCATTCTGTACTTGTTTGCCAGAATATAAATACACATCAAATTTTTAAGTATTAATTTTAAAAATTTTACATTAAAAATACATTTTTTTGCGAAAAAAGGGTATTTTTTTCGAATCTCGGGGGGGAGTAATTACCCCCTTTACCCCCCCCCCCCCTGTATCCGCCCTTGTTAGAATGCAATTGTGTGGTAATTTTAGAATTTCCAAACGTCTTTCGAAAAAATACAATTTTTAACGAAAATGACTCTATATAACGAATTGTTGCTGTTGTATAATTAGATTAATGAGATAAAGAGGATGCAGCAAAATAGATGCTTTTTATTTATTATTGGCTGCATCCTCTTTATATCATTAATCTGAAAATTACTCTACAAAGTATGTAAAATTACAATACATACTCTATTTTAGAAGTAAATTGTAATTTAAAAAAAATTTTTTTTTTTTTTTTTTTTTGTTGTAAATATTTGAACGCATAAATTTGTATAGTAGTTATCATTTACAAGGGAAATTTGTAAATTTAGGATTCCAAAACACACTAAAATTATTTTTTTTTTTTACAGTTTAAAGTATAAAATAATAAAAAATTTAGCGATTAATAATAAACAAAATAATAACAATCTGTCGGCTAATGGAGGGAAACATCCCTTGCCCGGACCTAAGCCGTGTTAACCCCTAAAAAGGCCAGTTAGAAATGCACAATACTGTTTGTGCTTCTAAAAGTATAAAAATATTTTGTTTAATCTTTTAAATTAATTTTTAATTTTTTTTTTTTTTTTTTTTTTTTTTTTGGAATGGGTGCATAAGGTCTGAAGACCTATAATGACCAATAGTCACATGCAGCCAGGAAGAAAATAAAAACAAAAGGAGAAGCATAAAGGGGAAACTCAACTGCGGGAACTGAGAAGATGCCTGTTGAGGTTAGACTTGAAAGTCTGAAGATTGTAGGTTTTGGGGAAGATAGACGCAGGGAGCTTGTTCCAATCACAGGAGGTCATGGGGACAAAGGAAGAATGAAATTGATATATATATATATATATATATATATATTATTTAAAAAAAAAAAAAATAAACACTCATACTTTTTTTCTCATTCACACTCACACTCATACACACATTCACACAGTCTTTTCGGCAACTTAGGCCATTTAAGACTTTGACGATAACCGTTATAGAGAATAATATACTAATATGGGGTCCAGGCATTCTTATTCAAGCCATTTGGTATCCAATTGGCTTAAATAAAATCATCGGACTGCCTGGGGTCCGAACCCGCGACGTTTGGTATACGAGGTTAGCGTGCTAACCTCTACACCAAGCCCCGAGGGCATATATATATATATATATATATATATATAATTTAAACCAAAGGCAAGGGCAGATACAGGGGAGGGTAAAGGGGGGTAATTACCCCTGAGATTTGAAAAAAATACTTTTTTTCGAAAAAAAAAATGTATTTTTTTAAGGTAAAATTTTAAAAATTACTACTTAAAAATTTGATTTATATTTATATTCTGGCAAACAAGTACAGAATGCGCCTTTTAGAAATTAAGAAAAAAAATGTGTGCTGTGTGACCAGTCACTCCAGATTACCCCCCCCCGAGAAACACCTCTGGATCCGCCCTGCATTCTAATCTCCAAACGGCTTTAGAAAATTAGAATACATTTGTAAATGGTTTTTGCAATGACTTAGCTACTAAATTTAGTATGTTTTTGTATATGTAATTTGCTTCCTACACAATTGTAAAATCAACATACATTTTTTTTATTGTATATTCAATTAAAATTAATTTATTTCAAAAAGATCTTGGCATCAGGCCACAAGTCATTTTTGCCACCGATACAATTAAAAATTCATTTGTAGTAAGTATGGACCCATTTTTTGACTCAGAGGATCTCAAAAACGTGTATATCCATCAAAATCTCGACACCGTATTTTTGACATGATCTCACTACTTTCTCTCTTAATATATATATTTCACATATGGACCCTGTTACGCATTAGTGTGTCAAGCGTGCCAGCTACCAAGTTTTGAGAAAATCAACATTAAAAAGTTTTTTTGCTTCCATTGATTATATAAAATTTTTCTTGTCAATTTTGCAAGTAACATTAAATATAAATTTTTTTAGAAAATATTTCATAAAAAATACTATTAATTATAGCATTTGAAACAATATTCCGTGCTTAACTCACTTTTAATTTTTTTGGCGCTTGACATACTAATACATAACAGGGTCCATGTAGGGTAAGAGAAAGTAAAAATCAAAAGTCCAGAACAAAGTAAATACCGCCAAGTTTTGACCTAATTTCTTAATTAAATACAGTAATATTCTTTAAGGATGAGAGTTATGAAATGTGTGGGGTTATATGTAGAATTGTAGTCTATCTATCAGTTTAGATGAAGGCCTGCCTGCCTTTATACGCCCTAATTCCTCTCCCTGCCGTATGACAAGATAGTCCTCTATGTCCCTCTGATGGGTGTTATCTTTTGTCACATGTCGATCTCGTGTGTGTATGCACGTCCAAATTCATTTCTTAATCAAATATCATTACCTTTGAACCAACTCTTTCTCTTTTTCATTAGTGAATGTTTTAAAGAAGAAAAGGAGAGGGAAAATTGTAATTTAAATTATTTGACGAAGAGATTAACTCGAATAGTATAGAGTTCCGGAGTGACAGAGCTGAGCTCGGTCTTTTTTTTATATTGATAAAATTGTAAAAAACTAAAAAAAAGTACATCAATAAAGTACCAATACTCGAGGGGGCGCGAATTTGATTTGTATAGAAGAAATAGGAAAATATTTAAAATTTGAAAAAGAAATTATAACGAGACAACTTGCTCCTCAATGGAAACATCAATAAAAACACCAAAAATAAGAAATAACAGGCCAGGGAGTATTTTGAGGAATAGCAACATTACTGAGTGGATACTTAGAGGAGACAGTGCCTCATAAGAATACATTAATCATGAGATATAAGAGAGTTGCCCAGAAATGCGTCAGCCTGAGACAATTAAAAAGTATTATTTTCAATAAAATTAATTAATAGCCTTCGGGTGTGGCATAGTAGGTAGCGTGCCTACCACATATGCCAAACGTCGCGGGTTCGGACCCAGGCAGTCCGATGATTTTATTTAAGCCATTTGATACCAGATGGCTTAAATAGAAATGCCTGAACCCTCAATATATATACATTAATTACAACGGTTATCGTCTAAAGTCTTAAATGGCCTGAGTTGCCGAAAAGACTGTGTGAATGTGTCCTGAGTGTGAGTGCGAATGAGAAAAAAGTGTGAAAATTAATTAATAATTAGTATTTTAATAATAGAATTTAAATAATAGATATTTTCCTACTAATTGGCCTTGGATTTGACATTATTAAATTAAATACATGTACATATGTAAGTAATTATTGATATAAAAAATTAAATTTACAAAATTGCGCATTAATTAAAATTTATCCGAGCGAATATACTCAAGAATTTTAATGAAGATCTAAGGACATTTAATGTAGAATCTCTACTCGACTTTCATGAAAACTCCGGGAGAAAAATTAAAATTTTAACTGAATTTATCAGAAGAACAAAATTATATATACAGACTAATTATTATTTACTGTTAAAAGAAAAAAAAAATCTATGATTATTGTAATCTCATTTTTTTTTAATGAATTGTTACATATCTTGTAAACTGGCTTAGAGGTTTATTGTTAAACCCGAGGTCATCCCAGCTTGAATAAAAAAAAAAAAAAAAAAAAAAATGTAAAATTTAATATTCGTGGAGAGATAAATTTGTGGGTCCAGGGTAAAGAGGGGGAGTGATTGACCCGGAAGCAAGCCCACTAGGCTTTGAACATTATAAAACGAAAATTGGAAAAAACTAAAAAAGTACACCAGTAGAGTATTAGTACTCGAGGTTTTCCGAAGACAAGACCTAGTGCAATTTGTTTTCTATTCCGGGACCAGGAACGATTTAAAACTTGAAAGAAAGGTCAAAGGAAATTTCAAGAAAATTAGAAAAACCCCTAAAAAAAAGTACACTAGGAAAATGTTTAATATAATTAGAATTAGATTAGGATAGATATTATTAATAGAATGGGGATTTTGGCAACCCAAATTTTTTGAGTTCCCGGCGTCTTTAATATAGGACAATTTTTTTCGTTGTGTTTGCAATTTTATTTAATAAACTTTTAATTTTTCGGCTAATAGCGAAAAATTAAAGGCAAATAAGTAACTACTTTTTGGCAATGATATAAAATGTGGGTGATGTGGTTGATTAATGAAAGTACAGTAATTTCCAAAAATTGAGAGATATGGACTCAAATTTTTTATTAGTCCACGCGGTACGGGGTCGGCGGCAAAAATACAAAAAAATTTTATTCTATCTTTGTTTCAAATTGATGGTCTATTTGACATGAGAACATAAGTACCCAATTAGAAAATGTTCAAAACACAACTTGAGGTATTTTCCTCCGAATCGATATTTCGACAACATCTATCATCCCTTGTGTGGGGGGTATTTCTCTTAATAAGCCAGATATTTATATTTAATATTAATTGCCTAAAACGAGTTGATTGAATAATTGGACACTTGATCAAGGAAAGGCGAGGATCCTCCGTTCCTTAGTTCGTCGAAGGCAGGCGCCGCGGCTAGTTATTATATTAAAGAATTTTAAAAACATAACCACACAAAATACAGAGACATAATTCCATAAAATAGTTAAATGGTCTTAGGGTAGCTACTTAATTAAATTTCTACATTTTTTTGCGATTTCATTACGTTGGCATATTTTCTCTCTCTCATTTAACCTTTTGACGATTCTTAATTGTTGCGATTGTAAATTGCTTTTTATATTGCTATGAATGAATAAAAAAAAAAAATAAAAAAAATGATTAATTTACTATATATATCTAGAGGGAACGAAGAGAGAGGGATGGGGAGAAATATTGGATTCGAATAATTGACTCACTTTTTGCATTCAATTTATTATTTTTTGCTTTCAACAAAAAAAAAATGTTATTTCTCTCTCTCTATCTGTTGGTTTGGAGTTTATTAATTAATCAAAGTAAATAAATAAATAAATAAATAAATGAAAACACCAAATAAGCGTGTCTTTTAGATTATTCTGCGACAAAGCTTCTATCAAGTTATTAAAGATGGCCGTTAAATTGATTATTTAATTAGAATTACTTTGGCAGAAATTGACTTGCCGATTCACTTGGATTCTATTCACCAATAAACAATTTAACTAATATTTTCTTTTTTTAGTCTAATGTTTTTTTTTGCAACCTTTTATAATCTACCCCCCCTCAGGGGGAAGGGAGGGGAGGTAGGTGAAGCGCGAAGGGCGACTTAAGACGGCTACACACGTTGCTGTTAACTTGACAAGCATCCACGTGCATGCAATCTTTTTATACAAGCAAACTGTAGCGTCCGTAGGAGAATATTGCGCAAGCATTTTAATTGTGCAAGCACTCTTGATACTCGATTGAATTTCAATCATGCACAAGCATATTTGCGCAAGCAAAACTCTCCGCCATTTTATAGACGTCTTGATATTTGATATTTATTTAATAGACCTATATATTAATTCATTTAAAATTTAAAATATTTATTGTGTCTCTGTTTAAAGCAAGTGAATATTTATTGTTAGCTTCGAATAAATAACCTTCCGAGTTTGACATTTGTAAGTTAATTTTCGGCATAAGCTGTTGCTTGCACAAGCATGCTTTGTGCCGAAGGTAATTTGTGCATGCTGGTACAAAAAGATTGCACATACATGCTTGTCAAGTTTGCAATTACGTGTGTAGCCGTCTTAAGAGTTGAGTAGAATAAATTTGTTACCTGTCTCTAGAGCATAAAACAAAAAACAAAAAAAAAAAAAAACAAATTACTCTTTTAAAACCGAATTTCCTTTAATGAAATTTCCATTAAAAAGTAAAAAAAAAAAGCTCTATCATTCGAATTCCTATTTAAAATAAAAATTAAATTCTAATTTGAGAAGAGAGAAATCAATTTGAACAAAACCAATTCCCCGCCCCCTCTGTATGTGATTTTTACTTTCTCTTACCTATGTATATATGTAATATATATATATAGAGAGAAAGTATTGGATTCATGTCAAAAATTCGATGTCGAGATTTTTGATGGATCTTCACGTTTTGAGGTCCCCTGAATCCAAAAAAGTGGTTTTTGCGACATGGTCTGTCTGTGTGTGGGTGGGTGGGTGTGTGTGTGTGTGTGTGTGTGTTCAATTTTAAGCATGAAGGAATTGAGCTAGGAGGTTGAAATTTTATAATTAAGTTAAACACCCCCGGGACCGGAAAAATAAGCTTTTGAACAAAATCGACCAAAAAGTACTAGTACTTTACTGATGCACTTTTTCAGTTTTTTTTCGATTTTCTCAAAATTTGCTCCAACGATTTTTTTTAAAATTCAAAAATCAATTATTTTTAGATTCTCTTTAAAATGTATATTCTCATTTTGCAATTGAAATCTTCTGAAGACCACTTTACTCTTGTATTTCATAGGGAAGATATGAGAAATGGTTGCCATGGTAACAAAATATAAATATTTTCCCATACTTATAAATTTTACATCTGAATTCATGTTCCATACTGTCGGGAACTAAATACATGTCGACACAAAAAATCTGGTGTGACAAGCACAGAACACAACTTTCGATTACCGAAGTTAAGAGAAAGTTGTGTGCTGTGCGCCAGTCACACCAGATTTTTTACTTTCTATATATGATAATATATATATAGAGAGAAAGTATTGGATTCATGTCAAAAATTTGATGTCGAGATTTTGATGGATATACACGTTTTGATGTCCCCTGAATCCAAAAAAGTGGTTTTCGCGACATGGTCTGTCTGTGTGTCTGTGTGTGTTCAATTTAAAGCATGAAGGAATTGAGCTAGATGGTTGGACGGGGGAGGGTGGGTGACGGTCTTATATCAATTTCCATCATAATGGCGCTTGGTTCTTTGATTCATAACATTTTCCATACCCGAGTAAAAATAATTAAAAATGATCGAGCGATCCACACGCCCGCAGCTAGTCTGCATAATGAACCTCACTCTCGCACCAGGGATTCACACAGAGGATCGAAATAAGTGAACGGAAGAAATGTGGGTCCCTGGTTCGGGCGTGTGGATCCCTATATGCATTTTTAATCATTTTTACTCGGGTATAAAATATTGGCGAGAAAGTAAAATTGAATTTTGCACTGAGGAATTAATTTTTTTATTTTATTCTATTTAAAAAAAAAGAATTAAAGGT